>CAIGRP010082753.1:0-50476 GCA_903798385.1 Fraxinus cuspidata
AAATATATTTATATATATATATGTAATGGATTTGAGGCGTTACAGTATCCATACTTCAAATATGTTCCATTGAAATCTATAGCAATAAGAATGACCATGTTGAAGTTTTAAAACTAATTTTGTATGTTGGGGGAGGTATTATATAATTTAGAATTTATCGATCCTTTTCTTATAAAATTTTCACTATGAGACTGATATGTTATTTTTTTATAATATTTTCAGAAAAGTAATTTTCAAGCTACATTGTTTAAGAATACAATCAAAAAGTTATTTTCCATGCTAGAGAAAGGAAACACATACCGACTTCGAAATGAAAAAATAAGAACAATCAACATTAATTCAATATCTTCACATTATATACATAATTTCATAAAAACTTGTATGTATATATATAATTTTAATTTTTCTTTTAACAACATCAATTATCTCAACTACTTTAAAAAACAATATTAGTACTTCAAAAATATTATGCATATCATTCATTCGATAAATAAGATGTGCAACGTACGTACTTACGACTAGTTAATAATGATTTGTTAAATGGCATTGCATTTCAATTTTCTATGCCCTATCATAACACCAGTTAATTGAAGAAAACATTCCACAAGAATTTGGCAAACCGTTGACTTTTAAATTATAATTTAATTGCCCGTAATATACTTCCAAAATTATCTTTGCCCCGATTTGGTTTATTTAAAATCAGATTTTAAGTAAATTTTTGATAAAAATTGATAAATTATATCAATGAAAAGTTGACAAAATTTGAGAAAAATACTTTTTTAAAATGGGGTTGACGTTGTCACCTTTTTAGATCTCATTTCCTCTTAACAGTGGCGGCCCTGACCATAGACGAGGTAGGTGGTCACCTAAAGCCTCGCTTTCGTGAAGGTCCAAAAAAAGGTATTGTATATAGTTCATAAAAAATTGCAAACAAAATAAAATCCAAATATAGTCAACCGAGTTGTCCAATTAGCGAATATTAATTATAAATAAAGCGTAAACATTAAAGATTAGTTCGGTCTTCATTTTGTAGGAGTGTTTAACACTTAATTATGTAGGATGTTGTGGTAAGCACAATTAAAGTAGAAGATTTTTTTCTTTTTATTTTTATTTTTTTGTGTTCCTTAAGGTAGATGATACTCTCAAATAAAGAACTATTTGATGAATTATTATATATAAAACACTTGAATTTGTTATTAGTGATTTAAGATGACAGTGTTATAAAAATGGTTTTAAGCGTTGAAAATAAAAGCTTTAGAAGATTTGGTGGATACTTGTGATGACCATGAAGCACTAGAGATGCTAAAAATTTATCTTCCTACATTGTGGATTTTAATATTTTGCTTGTCATAGCTATTTGATATAATAAATTATCAACTATTAATAAAGTAAACAAAATGTTGTAAAGTGAGGACATATCTATTAATGCTGCTAGTAGTCACTTAAAAGCACTCGTTTCATTTTTTTTAAATATATAGAAAAACTTGATTTAAATCTGACAAAATTAATGTTAAAGAAATTATTACTTAAATGAAAGTTGAACTTACATTTCTTAACAAATGCATTATTTATAGAAAGTAGCACTTTTAGGAAAATGTTAATGATGAGATGACATATTAAACTAAAGAATCTTTTAGAATTGATTTCTTATATATAGTTGATCATGTTCTTTATTCACTTAAATTAAGTTTGAACAATTTCAAATATATGAAATTACTTTTGAATTTTTGATTGATTTAAAAAAAAAATTGAAGATTGCAAATTATAATTCTTTGAAGTGTTGGTATGATAAGCTTAAAAAATTTTAAAGCACAATATAAATTCTTATATTATGAGCAAGAGTTATTTTTCAAGTTGCGAATTGTGAAAATTTTTGTCATAATAGACCAAAAATGTAATCAAATTGTTAGACTATATTACTACTATTTTCTAAATGTGTGACTACACCAGTTAGAGTCGTATATGTCATAAACAGCCTCTCGAAGTTGAAGTTAATAAAATCATAAATTTGGTCCAACGATATCACGAGAAATGTTGAATAAATTGACTATGACGTCTACCGGAAAAGAAGACCTAAAGCAAATTGATTGTAATAGTATTATTGTAGATTTTCTATCAAAATTTCTAGAAGAATAAATTTAATTTAGACATTTGAAAGTTTTAAATTATTATTTTTATAATTTTGAATATTTCTATTTAATAATTTTTTTATTTATTATTAAAATATATTTAAAATATTTATAGCGTCATATTTGAAGTTGGTATAACGCCGGTAAAGAATACAAATAATCTCTTTTTCATGTTCAAGAAAACTTGTGAACTTCTCCAAAGAATCCCTACAAAGAGAAGAAAAGAACAGAAAAAAGTTCACTCATGGCGATTTCTACTTCTCTTCTATCGAAAAAGTTCACTCATGGCGATTTATAAGAGGTTTATATATATATATATATATGAACACAGCAACTAGTTCACATGAATACAGCTACATGGGTAGACGAAGGTGGTACCATATGCACCTCTTGGCCCTACATAGTAGCAACATGAGCACATCATTGTACACGAAGGAAGCACGGTGTGCACACGAATGAAAGAGCTTGGGCACTAGGATGGTTACCCCTCTATAAAAGGAGGCTTCATCCTGCTTGCAAGATTATCGGGAATTTGAAATAAAACTTCATTATGTTTTCTCTAAGCTTCTATATAATTTATTTATTTCTTCAAAACTTCTGAAGTAAGAAAAAGCTTAGATTATAGCAGTACTGATTCAGTATGATCTGTAGTTGACACTGTAAATGATCTTTTGCATCAGAAAGATCATTATGCTAACCAAAAGATCCAACTTGAGTGAACTATAATCGTAAAAGTTGAGGACCTGTTTTGTGTTCGATGGTCGACTTGTGTGTGTGAGGAATACCTCGATTATGGTTGCACACTCACACAAAGACAACACAGTATGCACATCATGACAAACAATAGTAGCAACATTGGCACATGAAGGGGAGAACTTTGGCTATTATACCACGTGATTATTCATATCATGTTATTTTTTTATGAATCGCTTAGAGCCATGATATTATATAAATGATAAAGTTTCAAATTGCTAATTTGTGAAATGAAAAGTGAAACTATATGATATTGAAATCTACAAGGAAAGTGGCCATGATAATATCTAGATCTTGAATGAGTTCTATATTGTATTGAAGGGGGCATGTACTAGAATATATTATGAGCAGTTATGCTGCTTTACCAGGGCCCCCAGGCATTACAAGGGCCACATGGACCTGGTAATGTAGCATCTCTCTTTTATGAGATATCTTTGGGCCTCCCGCGCGAGGATGTGTATATATATTCTTGCCTGCGTGGTGGTCGTTCATCCCTGTCCTCCACCCACATCCGATTACATGTTGTGGATATTCTATTTTTTTGTTAGTATTTAGTTTGAGTTTAATAAAGACTCCAAATGTGTCCCCCGTGTAATTTTCAATTGATATATCGGAAAACAATTTTTTTTATTCTCTCTTCACTCAAATTCGAAGTGATGTCTTAGTCTATGTTTGTATTCTTTCTAGAGACGAGTACTATATGGTAGCATTAGGAAATTCTTTAGCATTGAATCTTGTAAAAACAACCCTGCTCAGTTCATATTGAGAATGTTTTTGTCTTTTTTGATTTCATGAGTTCATTTTCATTATTTTGTTATAATAATTGGCCTATATAATGTGCTTATTTAGTTTTTTTCGTTCTTTCATCATTATCTAATACCATTCCATAATTTTTGAGAATTCTAAACAAAAGAATTTGCCTATAATTCACCATTTAAGTACTTTGTGAACCAAAAAAAAAACAATCATCTTGGAAAAAATAAATAAAACTAAGAAAATTTCCAGCTTCAGTTTTTTCACTGCTTCTTATTTACCAACAATAGCAGAAGGAAACTTCTCTTACTCAAGAAACTCAACAAAGGTCGATAACCCCGGCCTTCTTGTTATACTTATCTCAATTTCCTACCTCGATGTTTCATTCAAGAGTATCTACATGTATACATTAAAGAAAACTTCAAATCCATCTAGAGAATATATATGCATTCAAGAAAAAAGAGGAACTGAAGTAGAAGTAACAATATTCCATGAGGTTTTTGTAGTTCAATGGCAGGAATAATGTTTGCTTCAATAAATGTATTTGGTTTTTTTATTGATTAGACATTCTAAAGCTTCCAATAATTCTATGATCATGACTTTTTGGCCTTAGCAAACAATATTCCAGCAAATAGATCTGAAAAATAGGCAAACATGGGTTTTATTAACGTGACTTATAATGTGACAAATTCTTAACAAACTGCTGGTCATATTACCAAATAGTATGCTGAAGAAATTGGGTAGACTTATGGGAACCCTGAACAACATTAAACCAGAAATAGTAGGTTTAAGGAACCTACAAGACTGCAAAGGGAGATATTTGAGAAAGTTAAAACATCCTTGTTTCCAGCCGACGACAGAATCGTACAAGTTAACACCATCAAGAATATAAGAAGTAACTGAAAAATACAAGATTGATTTAAGTGCAAATGATAGCATTTCATTGTTTTTAGAACTTCAAATGGACTGTAAATAATTACCTGTAAGTCGTAGGACTGGTTTGACTTAAAAAACCACATAGAGGTGAAGCTGATGGCAAGTACAAGCAGCCCACTTGTTAATAAAGATGGAAAACATAAACCAACTTATAAAGGATTAGATTACTCATTTAATAAGGTTGACTTTTTAAGATGGAACTTCAAATCTTGACATGGTACCAGAGTTCATCAAGCTCAAACAAGCAATTCGATTAAAACCTAAAAACGAATACACAGATTTCAAGATTGATGTATTCAAACGAACCATCATCTTGTGGGGCATGGTCGAATAAAGATGAAAAACATAGACCAACTTATAAGCTTCTCTTAACAAGGTTAATTTTTTAAAATGGAACCTCAAATCTTAACGCAAAAAACATGGGCATCCTTATTACTTCCTTGCATATGACATTATATTGACAACAATGGATGTCAATGTGGAGTGTATTTGCTACACTTCTGGCTGCAAGTAATAATGCTTAAATACTGAGATAGGAAGGAATGCAAATAATTGCATGTAAAAATAAATTTTCTTACGCATTATTTATGTAATCCCATTCATCAAACAGGTATATCAATCAGACAGCAAAAGGTAATGACAATGAATTATTCAACTACACCGTTGAAAAGAGAGGCGGACTTCGCCAAATGCTTTGCTTTGTCCATGACACATTGCAAGGTAAGCTGTTTCAGATTGCAATTGTCCCATTGAGAATGAAAGGAGCAGATAAAGTAAACCTAACTTTTCGTTTTCACTGTGAATGTAATCCAAAGAAGGTTAATTAAGCGTTAGAAAACAAGGCTTACAAAAACAACATACCGAGTAGCATGCAGTTAATCATTTGGCATACATAACCCGTGACAAATCTATTACGCCTTCACTTATAGCAGAGATTTTCTGCATTACCAAGGAAACATTTCAACTGATCATTTTAGAAACGACATTACACAAATAGTCGAACTTTGATATTCTCGTCATGTCTAGGCGATTCGTATACTGTTCTGCAAATAACAATTATTAACTAGCTAATGCATGTTAGAAAACAGTATGATTATCTAGCAAATGAATACGAAACCAAAAGAATAACAAGCAAGGACAATAAGAATTAAGATTTCTACACCTTTCAATTGTTACTTTTTCACCAGGTGTTGCTTCTTCATCAAAATACCTGTGTTCTGGTTCCTTGCCATCAAGACCAGTAATTGCAAAACGCGTATCATCATCTTTCTGCAGAACACGCAAAGTAGCCTGCAAATCTGACCTGTTAAAATAAACAGGATTAGAGTATTTTGGATATAAATAGGAAGTAGATTCCACCCAGCAGCTCCATTTTTGGGATCGGAATATATTCAAAGTCAAATGCTTAGCTTCCAAAAAGTCACAATCCGTACTTATTTATTCTATCGGAACAGATTCCCAAGAATATATATATCGTACGTTAATTTATGTATGTAGGGAGAGAGAGAGTTGATATTAAGCAGCAAAGGTTTTTCAAACTGATGCGTCTGCTCGGAAATTATGGCGGGTGTGTCTAAAATTAGATGTTCGAGCAGTTCTATTTGTATTAAGCCACGTGGCTCTATACAAAGAGCATTTTTGGTAAGGTAGCGAAGTCCTGTTGCTTTTATCATGGGCACGACGACGATGGTATTGGGCCAAGTCTCACTTTTTTTTTTTTTGTGAAAATTACATAAATCCAGGTATTTAAAGATTGCTTTTCAAAAATCAGATCACAAGTTTCATTTTTCAAAATCAAATATTTCATGTTTAATTAAATATTAATTATATCCCAATCCTAATTAATTTCCCCCAAACCCTAGCAACCATTTTCAATTTTCCTCATCCTCCTCCTTTCTTCTCACCGTAATCTCTTCTCACTCTCTCTACCAATCCTCATCGGCGACGCCATCTCCGCTGACAACCCAGCCTCGCACCATCGCCAGCACCTCCACAGATGGCGCAGCCTCACGAGATAGCACATCCACAGACGGCGCAGTCTTCTCTCCCCTCTCTGCCGACAACCCAACCACCGCCGCAATATAGCACGTCCACAGATGGCACAGCCTCGCGAGATAGCAGGAGGAGCTATGCCATCGCGCAAGGATCACCTATCAGAGCTACCACGCTTGCAGCGGCGTTGTGCCGTCGTAGTTTTGAGATATTTTGGGCGTGAAGGATGGCAGGCGCGCCAAATTTGGTTATTTTTGTTTGTTGGTGGTGGTGGTTTCCATGGTGGGATGATGTTTGGGTGATTTTAGTGGGAATCAGTTTTTTTTCTTATTTTAATTTCTTCGCACGGATCTGTGGAATTGTGATTTGTGGTGGAGACAACATATATGAACTCGAAACAGATCTACTACTCTAAACATGATTGAAAGTCGAAACATATCCCATATGATTTACACCTCCAACCTGTTCTAAAATTCAAGAGAAAGTAATAAACCAAAAAAATTGCCTAGTCCCTACTTGGTGTAGATTATAATTAAATTTTTAGAAGAGTTTGATAAAAATTAATGAAATGTGTAATTAAAAAATTATACATCTCATACTATCAAAATTAATTATTGACTTTAATTATAAACTTTTGATAAAATCAAATTTACACCAACTAAGGCATAGCCCCTGTTTGTTTCCAATTATTTTCATAGGAAAATGATTTTTTTGACCTTTTTTTCAAATAAGTGGAGCTCACTATCACACAAAGTGGTCAAACATTGCGGCTCACTAACTGTAGCAACGGTAAAAATTCTGCTTAGAATTGGAAACAAACAGGGGCATAGTCTCTTTAAAAAATTCCCGAACAAAAGACACTAATTGATCCAACCCCCGTTTGCATACCATTATTCAATAAAAATGAGTTTTGGAATAGTGAAATTTTTTGATAATGTGTGCTTAAAATTTATGAAAAATTCTGGGTTTAGATACACAATATTTTATTGTTATAATATGTAATTAAAAATAAAGTTGAAAAAATAGTTTTAAAATAATTGTTGAAAGAAAAATGAAACACAGACCCAATGGCTCATAGTTAAGGGTCCGTTTGGAATGTGTGTATAGAAGAGTTTGTTGAGAAAATTGTCCTCCAAAAACTCCTTAACCAGATAAATCTTCAATCACTAGTATAGAAAATCATCTAGATTTTTTTGGCTTTTCAAAAGGATGCGAAACAGGGCCCCGAGGTAGTAACAGAGAAGCGTATCAGAATTGAGTTCAAACCGTCCAATACAAGAGTCTTGAGTGACACAGTGAAGACTTGTACTATCTTGCTTGTCATATTCCTTCCTAATTTTCTATTGGAGTCTACTTCCCAAGCTAATCTTCTCTCCCTAATTCTCTCTCTTGCTCAGAGGAGCAGTTCAGTTGTTGCAGCAAAGTAGGAAACCAGCAATCAAATTTTACTTTTTGGGGATGCTGATTCTTGTCCTGCTATAAAATCAAGGTAAAAAATAATACTAGTAGTAGCAGTAATAATCGTATTTCAGTTTACAGTATTTATTTTCAGCCTAGGGCTTGATGTTTATTTACAATCGTGTGTGGATATAGTTTGTACTTGATATTATAAGTAGGAGGCTTGACTTCTATTTTGATTTTCTTGATTCAGTCTGAGAAAATAATCGCCTTCACTTTATTTAATTCCCTCTATCGTAACGTAAACTTTAATAAAGCACAACCTTTCTTCCCCGTTTTCTTATTTGTGGTGCTATATTTCGTTTCACAGTTGACAATAACACATTCTCGTAAATCCTTCTTTTTCCTCTTATTGGAGGTATAATTTTGTGTAATGTGTGTTATAAGATAAATTAAATGTCAAATTAGCTGTGTTAATTAATATGTTTGTTCATTTTCCCTATGTATTTTTGTGTCATTTCTGAAGGCAAATGCAGAAAATTGATTAAGAAGTATTCTGGCTATTTGGTAGAGGCATGGTGGTGGGATTGATCAAAGTTATATGGTTTCCGTTTTTGATACTACTCCTGTTAGAGAATGGAAGAGGGATAACCTCAGCTTCAAATTACTTAATTGGGCTCGGAAGCTATGACATTACTGGGCCCGCTGCCGATGTCAACATGATGGGATATGCTAACATGGAACAGACAGCATCTGGGGTTCACTTCAGACTGCGAGCTCGTACTTTCATTGTGGCAGAGCCAATGGGAAACCGGGTTGTATTCGTTAATCTTGATGCTTGTATGGCCTCGCAACTTGTGACAATAAAAGTCCTTGAGAGGTTGAAGGCAAGGTAGTTATAGACTCCTTGTAAGGTTCTCTTACGGAAGTGAATTTGTCAAATACCATCAAGCCCAGATGATATTAAAGCACTGTTTGCTGATACTTGTATAGAACGATATAACAAGCCCCCGTTTGACAAAGCTTTTTTGAAATTACAAGCTAGTCAAACTTAATCTTTTAACCACACATTTCATTGAATTCACAACTTTTATCCATTTTTTTACCACACATTCCATGGGAACCACCAATTTATAATCTCAAGAGCTTTGTCAACAGGGCTAAATGACAACCTCACTAATTGGTACTTCCATACAATAGTAATGTACTTAAATTTTGGAAAATCGGATTAAAACACTGCCATTCTTGCTATTCCAGGTATGGAGATCTGTATACAGAGAACAATGTTGCTATCAGCGGAATTCACACACATGCTGGCCCTGGCGGTTATCTTCAATATATTGTATATATTGTAACATCTCTTGGTTTTGTTCGCCAATCATTTGATGCCCTTGTTGATGGCATTGAGCAGAGTATCATACAAGCTCATGATAGCCTTCAACCTGGATCAATATATATTAATAAAGGTAACTGATTAGGTTTGGAACACCTATTTTGTTAATACTAAAATCAATATGTATTAGCTTCATTATTTATCTCACATTAAGGTGAGGCTGAAGTATGTTTGTATAACTGGAATGGAGCAACTGCTTCATAGTTACTACAGAAAGTACATTAGCATTTTACATGTTTGATCTTTCATTCAACCATATGGCAAGTACTTTAGAGGAATAATTTGATTAGAGGAAAAATGTCGACCATGTTGAGTTCCAATTATGTTTGTTCTTCTTCTGACATGACGTTGATATGTACCTTATGGGTACCTTTCTTCCTGTGAATTTTGGTCTGAGTTTGCCAGATTTTGATATTTTAGGGATTTGATGGAACTCCATATCACTTCATGCAAACATCCTTGTAATGAAGGTTAAAATCACGGCCACTTGTAGCATCAAATTAAATGCATAAACACTTTTGTAAACTACTGTCATTTTCGTGCATGAATATTTTTCTTGGCCCTTAGCTAACACCCTTGACTCGCTGCAGCTTTAGATTAGCATCCCCCCTGTGGATGCAACTCTGATAATGAATATGTTATCATATTTTCATATCAAGTAATCTTCATTTGGTTGGTTTAGGATTATTCTTTTCCCTAATACAGTCAAGCTCATATCTGCTGTCCACATTTGCGACTTTCTTTTTCTAGTGTGAAAGGCTTTCAGGTTGCCAGTAGCTGATATCTACAGTGCATTGAAACTCTATTAATTTTTTTCTGAACTTCACTTAATCCTTGGTAACCATAGTTCTGAATCTCAAGTTTTGTTATTTGACAGTGTACCTTATCGATTTATTTCCATTTAAGCCGAGCTTCTTCACGTTTGTGCCTCTTTAATTCAACCATGCTTCTACTCGGTGGCCTCATTTTTAATAGTTTATCTTGGTTCTTTGGGTTTGAAATAACTGCTCTTCTATCACTTCATTTGCTGGACTTCAAATGGTATAATGTGCCATCAGTATCGATAGCTATAGGTTACTTTTCTAGCCAGTTTCATCTTATTTTTTATGGTTCAAATTCTTCTGTTTGATTTTTTAGGATTCATGCTCAAGAAAACATGTAAAGTATAGGAAATAAAATTGTGTCTATTGTCTTATTTTTAATTTCTAAATTCTTATTATTGTTGGCTTCAATAACAGGGGAGCTTTTAGATGCTGGGGTCAACCGCAGTCCAAGTGCTTATCTCAATAATCCTGCAGAAGAACGCAGTAAATACAAGTATGATGTTGATAAAGATATGACCGTTTTGAAGTTTGTAGATGATGAATGGGGTCCAGTAGGTAGCTTCAATTGGTTTGCAACCCATGGGACTTCTATGAGCCGTACAAACTCATTGATAAGTGGGGACAACAAAGGAGCTGCCGCTCGTTTTATGGAAGACTGGTTTGATCAGGATAGTGTTGAAAGGACTTTTTCTGATGAATCTAAGCCTAGCGGTATCCCTCGGAGAGTCTCAAACATTATTCCAATTGTTCGCAATGATCGTAAGATTTTAGTTACCTGCCCAAGTTATCACAGTATTACATAGATAGTACTGTTACGCATGTTGAATTTTGTTTTTGTAGTAGTCATATCCACCTGTTTCCTTTTACTAGAAGTGTGATAAGGGGACTCTGATACCCGTGTTCTTAGCTTTTTTTACATTTTTTAATTACAAAAGAAGGTACTTATTTGCTATGTGGGAAGTGCAGTTGAAATTCATGGACCTATATTGTAATTTCTTTGGAGCACTCTGTTTGCATCTGCCTCCATTTTTCTCAATGATTTAGGGCAGAGAACATTTTTGTTTCTTAATGCTGATTGCGGAACGTCACCAAGTTATTGACTTCGTGTATTGTTTTACTGAGTTATATTATCTGTTCATCTGCAATCACCCTGAAAGAAATTTGTCTCTGATTTATGTTTAACTATTCTTGTGGTTATCTCGATGCAGATCATGAGTTGCGGCAACTTGCTGCTTCTTTCAAATCTTCTTCAGGCAAACCGGCAACTAGATTTATGAGCCTTGCAAGACGTGTAAGAAGTTCTCTAAGGCGAGATGATAGGCCTAGATTCATATCTTCATTTTGCCAAACCAATTGTGGGGATGTTAGCCCAAATGTGCTTGGGACCTTCTGCATAGACACAGGGTTGCCTTGTGACTTCAATCATAGTACCTGTGGAGGGAAGAATGAATTATGCTACGGCCGAGGTCCTGGGTATGCATACACTCACAATTTGTTACTTTCCAGAATAAATCGTAATATAAAATGGTTTTTACTTCAATATTGGATTGTACATAGTTTTACTGATTATAATCTTATCTCTTGCTTACATGGAAGGTACCCAGATGAATTTGAAAGTACACGAATCATTGGTAATAGACAATTCAAAATGGCAGTAGAACTTTTCAATAATGCATCAGAGCAATTGAAGGGGAAGGTTGATTATCGCCATACTTATGTCGACTTCTCCAAGCTTGAGGTGACAATTCCTAAACAGGGAGGAGGTACTGAGATTGTAAAAACCTGTCCTGCAGCGATGGGGTTTGCATTTGCTGCTGGTACAACTGATGGCCCTGGGGCTTTTGATTTTAAGCAAGGAGATGACGAGGTTCTGCAGCAGGATCTATATTTTATAATTAACTCTATACTCTTGTTTAGCATGTAGAGAAGTGTACTTATACTCTCTCTCTCTCCTCTGTTTGTACGTGTTCCCAGGGGAATGCGTTTTGGAGACTGGTGCGTAACCTACTTAAAACACCAAACCAAGGACAAGTTGACTGTCAAAATCCAAAGCCCATTTTGCTTGATACTGGTGAAATGAAAGAGCCTTATGACTGGGCAGTGAGTTAACATCTTAAGGCAATTTTATTTTTTTTGACTTTTAATGCAATTGGATTTCCCAACTTTCAGATGCTTCTAATAGGAAGCAATTTAAACTCTATGGAAACATTTTATAGTTCTAGTTCCGTCGAATTGAACACTTAATTCTTGGTGTTGCCTGGAATCTGGAAGTAAATAGTGAATTGCTTTTACTGGGATATAATTTACTAATACGAGCTTCCCCAAGTCTGATATGTTGATAGTTAAAAGTTGTATTAAATAGAAGTTTCTGAATATGTGTTCTGAGGAATTGGAATGTTTAAGAAATATTGATGATAATTGAAGACAATAATATTCTGCTATAAAGAAGGACAACTTTTAAGCTAAAGATTTCGTTTGGACATTCTGGATATACGTAGATTGAGTGTAATTCAACATAATTGGGCTAGGTTTTTATGCATCAAACTGTGAGACTAAACTGCATGGCAGCATGAGCTTTGGAGTGTTAGACATGATATCAGATTTAAACCTTTATGCTCAATCTCAGATGACTCTCTCTCTCCTGAACTAAGTTCACTGAGTTTGTTGATTGAACATTTATATGGTTGAGGAGAATATTATAAACGGGGAAATAAGAGAGTATCTTCAGATTACTCACTTCTCCTCTTCTCTTGGTAGTGAACTATGATGTTGTATTCATGCCAGATTGTTGTAATTATGTTGATTGTGCTTCCGCTAACCATAAGTGGTGTTGCTCAACTAGGAAGTTGAAGCTCAACTTTTCTTGTTATGAGTGCCTCTTCATTTAATCTTTCTCTGGGAAGTCATCCGTTATATGTTATTATCAATTGAAAATATTGTACTGCTATTATTACTTACTGGGGTACATTATGTACTGAGAATACTGATAATTGTTTTGTTTTCCTTGATTTTTTTTGCAGCCCTCAATACTTCCAGTCCAGATTCTGAGGATAGGACAGCTGGTCATTCTCAGTGCACCTGGAGGTAGTAACTTGGCTTCTTTTCCATTCTTTTAATCATGTAGAGGTTTATATTTTTTATTTTGCACCATATTGCGATCATATGATTGAAATGAATCGTTTGCAACTTTTCTATTGTATGGTTATTTCGATGTTGGTGTTTATATTTTCAGTTGGTTGCAGAGATGGAAATAAGTCTCCATCATTCCTGGACAAGAAACTAGCATATAAACTTTGATGTGCTTCTCATAATTTATTAATAAAAAATAGAACTGATAAAACCAAAAAAAAAAAAAAAAAATTGATTCAAAATTCTTTCAGAACCCTACATTCCACTCTCATGATAAAATCTGAAGCAACGCAAAGACCAAATAGATTTGACATGGCGTGAAATTTTCTATAGGTTTTCTTGGTCCCACATCAACAAGGCTGGAAAGTTACTAAGAGGGAGCCTTCAATAAATATGCATCCATGAGCTTGTTTGTGGGTTATACTTTGATACATGAGTAAATTCAAAGTCACTCTCATGATATGCTAAGTACGTCAGTGTTCATGAATATTGCTTTCATGTCATAAGAGTAACGTAATCTTAATTTAGTAGAACATGTTATAAGATGGAGAGGTAGAACAAAATTAACATGACCCTGTGGTTGTAAAAGATCTTGTTGCATCAGATATTTCTTTACGTGTTGTGACTCACCGAGTGGAATGGTGAAAAGGGGTTTATTTAGCCAGCAGAAATTTATTGGGAATAATGCTTACGTATGTTGCTGTTCATGAACATTAATTTAACTGGCCTTTGTGTAACAGAATTCACTACGATGGCTGGAAGACGTCTACGAGATGCCATGAGAACAGTGCTCACGGGTGGAGGTAGCAAAGAATTTGATGAAAATGTTCATGTAGTGATTGCTGGGTTGACAAATACGTACTCGCAATATATAACAACCTTTGAGGAGTACCAGATACAGAGATATGAGGTAAGTTGCTGAATCATGGTAAATGATACAATAAACTGTGGGCACTACTAGTGTTTTGCAGAATGATAAAGACAACATTTTCAAACACTAGGTGAAGACCTTGTTGAAATGTACAGACTTGTTGCATACCTATAAGCTATGTAACGAAGTTTTTGAAAATTTACACACAGAGATAGATGAAAAGTACACAGATATTTTATCTATTGGTGAAAAAGGGCTTGTGCACTAGCATACCTCTGTTGATTTTCCCCCTCAAAAAACTTGTAACTATTCGACTGTGTTATGTTGTCTCATTCCAAGTTCATTAATTAACTATGATCTTAATAGGTAAGCAGAGTGTAATCTCGGTATATCATAAACATAATTTTTCCAGCCATTTCGAACATGTAAATGTCGTCTGTTCAGATTAATTTGAAGACATTTTCCATAGCTATTAGCTTATTACTGTGTTGTAAATCATGAAATAAAAATATGCCTGTTGCCATCTCCATTTAGAGAGTTATTTGTAGATGCACAATGACACCTGTTTTCTGGTCTCTTAAAACCAAATAACACGGGTAATGGGAAACGTGGGATAACTTCTGCCAAGTATAACATTTACAGTTCATAAAAAGTTTTCTTGTTCATTGGATGCTAAATGCACATCTTCGTTTCCTTCCTAGGGTGCCTCAACACTATATGGCCCGCACACCCTCTCTGCCTACATTCAGGAGTTCAAGAAGCTTGCAGCAGCCCTTATCAGTGGACTACCGGTGCAATCTGGTCCTCAACCCCCAGATCTTCTAGGCAAGCAAATAAGCTTGCTAACACCAGTCATGATGGACGCAACTCCTTGGGGTGTAAAGTTTGGTGATGTCAGCAAAGACGTGCCCAAGAACTCCACCTTTACAAGAGGTGAAAACGTAACGGTCATTTTTTGGTCAGCATGCCCCAGAAATGACCTGATTACCGAAGGTACATTTGCACTTGTTGAGATTCTCCAAGGGAAGGATACTTGGGTTCCAGCTTATGATGATGATGATTTTTGCCTCCGCTTTATATGGTCACGACCTTCTAAACTAAGTACTCGAAGCCATGCAACCATAGAATGGATAATACCAGAAAATGCTGCTTCAGGTGTATACAGAATAAGGCATTTTGGTGCGGCCAAGCGTCTTTTGGGGTCAATAAAGCATTTTACAGGCTCTTCTAGTGCTTTTGTTGTAGCATGAGACTAATATATTTATCCACGACCCTATGTTATCGCATTATGGATTAATATATATAAATGTACTAGTAACTATAATGCTATTTCTCTTTTTGCATTCTTCAATTTCGTTACTTAATATAAACTTGTTGCTTTACTCCAATGTTCCCAAAGGAGTGGAATCTCATGGATATATATTGCATCTCTGTAATGAACTGTTTAGAACAATTTACTAACATAATGAACTAATGAACTGTTTAGCAAGAGAAAAATGATACGCAGTCGAGATGCAAAGTTGTAAGCAATAATAACACGGTAATTGGTATAGAAGTTTAATACTCAAAAAACAAAATAAAATTAAAAAGAAAAAGGAACATAAATAAGGCTTCTAACTAATAAGAGATGAAGATGCTTAGATGCATAACAATAAACTCGAGGCTAGTTCTCTTCACCGTCCTCCTCTATCTTAGGTGCCAAGTAGAACCTGAGATGACCCATCTCTGCAATCTTGTATTCTACTACTACTGGAAGCTCTGAAGACAAACTGATAGTAACTGTGTTTGATAATGGAGTTCCCTTGGTGAAGGAATTAAAGTACCTCAATGCAAAAGTCAAGGAAACTGGCTCATTCATCTCTACAATTGTTGCATCCTCCGGCTACATATGGAAAATAAAAAAATCAAACACCTATTACCATGTTTTAAAGATGGAACAACAGTATTTATTTTCCATTTTCTTGACTACTCGGAAAAAGGGAATGACAGCAACTTTGTACTAACATCACAAAAGCATACCTTGTCAACAGTGGTATTTTGCCTGCACACAACATTTGCTGTTCCAATATCACCGCTTGTAGAGAATTTTACGCCTTCTTTTGTGACTGAGATCACAACTGCAATCACCAATCAGAACAAAAGTTCAATTCAAAGATTAGTAGCAACTTATATTGCATAAAATTCTTCAAATAACATTCGATCATCTCAACAAATATTAATAAGAAGATTACCCGTGTCACCGATGCTGCTGAGATCTTTACAAATTCTTGCAAACTCGGTGGAAGGCATCCTGACTATAGCATGGTACTCGGCTTCAGGGATCCCAAGATGCTCACTATCAACATCCATGAGCTTCATCTCAAAATCTGAAATCTTATCTTGAGCTGTGATCAAGTGGAAAAACCCATAAAACAAGTCAATGTAAACTACAAGGACAAGATCCAAATAAAGAAATATTAAGAGTGCATGTAGCAACATTGAGCTTTCAATTAAAAGCATGCTAATTACAGTCTGAGACCCCAAGAAGAAATCAAAGCTTTCATCAATATTTACACAAACATTGCATAATATATAAAAGAAAAATTCAAAGCCAGTTTACTTTTCCAAAAAATGCACAGCAATGAGAAAAGTGGAAAGTCGATCTTCTTATGATTTAATTGAAACAAAAGACTTCAATTCATTTTAGCAAACTGTACCCAGATATTCCTAATTTTATCTTATCAAAAATATGATCAGCAAGAAAAAGGTAATTTTGATGCTTCTTATTTTCTTAAGCTCTTCCTTTCCTTTCACCAAATTTAGAGCTGCATTGTGGTCTCACAAAGTTCAATAATACTGCAACAAATCCAACCTTATTAGACCTCACAAATCACCAAAGAACTACCAAATTAGTTTCTTTCTATGTATCCACAAAATCTCCAATACCAAGACTTAGGCTAAAGAAAGCCTCTTTAGGGGGAAAAAATAAAAAATGAAAACCCAGACAATAAACTGAATAGGTAATGTATGAATTTTAAGCAAAATGACAAAGGGAAAACATAACATATGTACCTAATTTTCTTTACACGAACGAAATAATACTTTCACCATTCGCATTAGTGAATAAAATTAAATCTTCAGCAACAGAAAATCCTCTCAAAACAGAACATTAGGCACAACGAAATGTTCTGGTAAAAAGTAACATCACAATAAACAAAAATCAAGTAAGATTAAGCACATACTGGGGCTTTCAAACATAAAGGTGACAGTGTCACTGCCGTCATCAGCCTTGAGAGTGATAATGTCATCATTGCCAGCACACTTGAGCATTTTAGCCATGTTATTGAGGTTCATTCCCATGGAGATGTTCCGGTCACACCGGTAATGCTCAAATCCTTCAGATCTGAGAAGTAAAGACACCAGCGCCACATGGCTGCTATCCATTGCCTGCAGTGAGAATCCCGTTGCCGAGCAATCGAAATTGGCATCGGTCACTAAGTCCTTTATGGCCTCCAGAACCTTCTTCAACAGGCTACCCTGCACCAGCCTGAGTTCCAGCATTTTCAGTGCGGAATTTTTAGTGGAAAACTAGGGCAAGGGACTGGTTTGAAAATTGGAGAGAGAATGAGAGAGTAGGAGCACAAATTTTGGAGAGGAAAATAGGGCTTAGGTTTTATAAATATAGCTATGATTAGGGCTCAGTATTGGCGGGATGAAAATATCTTAAAATTCCCGCCAATTTTTCGGAATATTGTATAATTGCATCTTAATTTTATTGTATTTAAAATTCTCATTTTTTTGTCAATGGTGACATTTATCTCTAATTTTTTTGACATTTTTATCCTCCGTTTTTCGTTAATTAACGCATCTTATTTACGATAATGGTCTTTATTCCTTATTTTTGTTAACAATAAATAAAAAGACTTATTTGTCCATTAATATTTTTTAAAAAATAGAAAAATTTAACAAAAAGTGATGTTTTTTTCTTTCGTTTCAACAACACATATATTATGACAAAAACCAAGATTTAAAATAAATACGAGAAAAAAGAGTTTTGAAATAATAGTAATCAAAGAGGGGCTTAATCACTAATTCATTCGTGCCGCTATCATTCTTAGGTTAATACCATTCTTCTTCAAGCCAAGATGTTGGTCCAACCGCGCCAGATTACTTGCTTTTTTCGATTCAAGAAGGGTGTAGCGATTGCGAGTTAACAAGTCGTGCAAAGGTTTTTTTTTTTTTTGGGTGTGTAAACTCAATCAAGCCAAGTTTAGATGATGGATCCATTCCCAAGCTTAAATCCGGGAAAGACAGGAAAACCGACAACCATCGATCCCTCCACCAATGTTACTACCAATCCTTGACACACAGTCCTTGGTCGGAGATATCATCAGCGTGGTTGCGGGTGGAGTAGACAAGATGCAGTGACTTGTTGGATCGGAGCGGAGAAATTTGATACCTCGAAAGCCACTCTCTTGATACAGACTCCGTTTCTGTAACAGTTGTATTAAATGAACGATTTTTGGCAGCCAGCAAGTGTGATTATCAGTACGTGGTCGAAAATGAGCGCTGACTATTTTCTTGGAAAATTCAGATTCAGTTTTTTTCTATTTGCTCATTTCTTCTAAATTTTTCATCATACCTGAGGACTAAAGATACATGATTTAGGACTCTGGAAATGGAGGAATTGTTTCTAATCACATGTAAATGATAGAAAGACCACACCGGGTTTATATTTCAGTTCAATGGTGGCAAAATCAATTGCAAGTGTTCCGAGTAGGAGATGAACACAAAATTTCCTAACGTTGAGTAGCCAAATACATTAGTATTTTCCAAGTACCATAGAAAGGAGTTTTAATGGAGGAATTCACAGGAGTCTTGTACATATTATACAGGCACAATCTCAAACCTGTTGCAAAAGCCTTTAATTTTGCTTCTGAAACTAGAATATATCGTACTTTTAATTAAATCGTGAGTTTTATACTATTAGCATTAGATATCGGCGCTTTCACTTGGATGCTTGTTAATCAATGATTTGATCCCAAGATATGACAATTCACATGGGACATCAACTTTAGTCAATGGATAAGTGAACCTCGTACTTGACTCTTCTTGAATCCTTCGAACCTACTTGGATTATTTTTCGCGAGGATCAAATCATCAACATACAAGCATAATATCAATATATCTCCATAAGGCACGTTTAGGATATAATTATCGTGTGCCTGCAGTTTATTTTGATAATTATTTCATCTACAGGCTACAGCAACTTAATTATTTTACAGAGCTTAATAATCCTTGGAACACACAGCACATTTCTCTACTAATTGTTAAGTTGAAACTGTGCACTATTTACAGTAATTGCAGAATAAGCAGCAGTACCCTCCAATCAACAAGAATAAGATCAGTTTTCATGAGAACTTTAACTAAAGGGAACATGGAACTTCAGGGTTGTTAGGTATAAACATTTTGACCCACCAAAGACAGTATGACTTGCAAGAATTAATGTGCTCAATGGAAATTAGGCAGAAAATACGTGAATGGGACCGGAAGAGCTGCTGAATCAAGCAGCAGAATGAACTTCGATCAGCCTTTTTCCATTGGAAAATTAATGCTATGAGGGAGAAGGCGATGTAAATGTGATCGAACAAAGAGATAGACGGGGAAAGCGAGTCGAAGAGAGGGAGAAAGAGAGGAGGGGAGGTAGAAAAGGGAGAAAAATTAGACAGACTAGAAAGACGAGAGAAGCAGAAATTGGAAGAGAAAATTATAGTTTTTATTCAATATCAAAGTCTAACTATTAGAAGTAGAATTATAGTAGACATGAAGGAAAAGGGAAGAGAGGGAGAAAGAGAAGAAGAGGGGAGATAGAAAAGAGAAAAAAATTAGACAGGCAGACGAGAGAGAGGAGAGAAGCAGAATTTGGAAGATAGAATTATAGTTTTTATTCAATATCAAAGTCTATATATATACGGTTTAAAATAATCTAATTTAAGTATAAAAGAACCAATAACATATTAGAAAATCTATAAAATGAAACCCTATTTACTTTTTCTGAAATAAGACCATAATGCAGGACGCACCCCCTAGATGGTTAGAAACCTAAGTAGTATGTTCCAAAACTAGAGAGATCGTAATCGGCTACTACTTCAACCAATATTGATGATCATGATGATGAGGCCCCTTCTCTTAGATGCAACGGACAAGGAGAAAGACTGGCAGGAAGAACAAATTATTGGCCAGGCTACAGTGAAATTCCCAACCAACAATAGGTATAGGTCATACCATGTAATGCATCAATGGAAGTCAAATAATATTTTACATAAATGACAAGTGAACGCGCAGACCATCCTCGGATTATTGATGTTTTATACAGAGGCAAGAAATTAGATGCTAGATATAGGCCACACTATGTAATTATTGATGTTTTAAACACAGATGCAAGAAATTAGAAGCTAGATATAGGCCACAATATGTAATTCTTCTGTCTCAAACAAATGCTTATAGAATGAAAATTGATGAAGATAATTGCAGTTAACTATTACTGAAGGCCATCAGAATGTAACGCATAGACATTAAATTACACAAAACATCAACATCTCATCCAACAAAACCACAATATTCTTTGAAGCTAAACACTACTTGACATTTAAAAGTAGTAGTTTTTGCTGAAAGCATTCATTCAACATCAAACCCTTTATCTTGAAGTTCAGAAATAACCTCATTTCTCATCCTCAACCATAGCTTCAAAGCCTCCTGATCAAACTTCTTGTCTTGCAACGCCTTTTGATAATTGTACGAATCCTTATCTGTTTCAATGACCCCTTTTGGCCCAATGGTCGTTCCGATCATGCCTCCTTTAGCAACGAAATCCGTCATGGCCTCCTCGTCGCCCGGGTAAGGGAACTTTCGGCGCTCGTACAAATGAGCCAGCTCTTTCTCTTCCTTAGGTCTCGGTTTCAGCGTCCACCAACCCAACGGTGAAGTTTCATTCCAAAGCCAAGCTATGCCAAAAAGTGTATATGTGCATAGCAGTGCCTTGCCCACTTGCTTCCAGAAATGATGGTCTTCTTTACCTAAACCGACTTTCTTCAGGAATTTCTCGGCATTGAATGAATTCACCATTGACATTCCTGTAAAAAATAATATTGGCAGAACTATAAACATACTTGAATGTTTACACATTTCTCAACTGAGGCATTTTGTCGAACAGTTCAAAGGCGGCATACAATAAAGAAAACAAAAATCAGAAGGCTAAAAAAAATTACTTTAAATGAGACATTTAATTAAATTGAAATTATTCTATTAAATTTCGGGAAGAATAGGTGTAACAGTGACTTTGAAAAATCACAAAATTGAACACAGCATCATATGGGAACTGGGATTAGATTACGAAATTGTGGTTGGAGTTCTTATATAGATTTTTACCTGCTTTGGCGTCTTGGAATCGTCTACGAACCATTGAGGAAAATTCTTGATCATCCCCAAGTTGTAGGCCTGCCGTGACTTAAATGGCTGATTTTATTTCTTGGTTGCTAAACAGGATGAAATACACGGTTAATCACTAACCTTTTAGCAGAGTTTCACTTAAGCCCCAAACTTCTATTATGTTCAATTAAGTCACCAGACTTTCCACTTCATTTCCATTTGCACACAAAGCTAGTACTATCTGTCAGAAGATTTAACGTAGACTGCTGACGTGGCAAACTTCTTATTGAAGTAACAAGTTAAATTGAAACACGCTGAAGTAGACAAATGATTTTTGATTTAAGCAAATAAAGTTTGATTTTTATTCTTATTTAATTCAACGAACAAAATAAAAACGTTGTACTTTCGTGCAAAACCATGTTTGGAAGTTTTTGACACCCCCATTTTGACACGTGCTTTACCATGGACTCTAGTTTGTTCTATTTCAAGCATTTTTAAATGTTTAAGAGGCTGGTTTATGCATTGCCATTTAGAAGATATAATGTTATTTAGCTCCACTGAGATTTTAACCTTAATTTAGATAGCATTAATGTGGTATTAAGGTCCTGTTTGATTGGCCATTATTTTCTATGGAAAACGGAAACAAATTTCAATTTTCACTTTTGTCTTGTTTGATACACTTTTTTTTCCATGGAATTCATTTTCTTGGTTAGGTTCACATTTTCCTTGGTTTTGTGGAAATTGATTTTTCAGCCTCTTTTTTTTTTTTTTTCTTGCAATTGAAAAAATTCCAGACACAATGGTAAAAAAATTTATCACTTTTATTGACAATTTCCATGCAAAACAAAGTCAAACGAATGGTATTCGATATTTTTATTTTTTTATTTTTTTTACAATTGGAACAAATTCTAAATCCAATGGTAAAAAAATTATCACTTTAAGTGACAATTTTCATGAAAAACGAAGCCAAATGGACACCAAACTTTTAACATTTTCCAGGTGAAAATTATATCAATCATACACAATTAATTATAATTCTCAGTAAAACAAATTCTAGACAATTCAATTTCCTATAATTCATTTTATTTCCACCAAAATCCACATTTACAATTTAACGGGCCCTAAATGATAAATATAATTAAATGACTCGTTTAATTTCACTTTTCATTTAACTTATCATCTAGGGTTATCTAAAATAAGGGTGCAATCTCAGTGGGGTTACATTGCATTATTCATGTTATTTAGCAAATGTGATATTAAATGTCAGCCTAAGTGTCAGCATATTAAAATTATTCTTAAAACCTATGATTTAATTGCATAAATGATGCCATCTAAATTGGTGCTAAACATTCGTGCGGTGACATGGCATTACTTTTTAGTTTTTAGAAGTGCACAAAACATAGGGATTGAAGATGGCATTCTTAGTGGATAATGGTAAAGGGCCCGATGAATCTCTTCTACCGCCGGCAATGGATCTACCCAAATTACAATTGGGCCTAAGCATGTTACTGAGTATGAGCGGTACCTCCAGTCAGTCCAGTGTGTCATATGATGATTCGATTCCCTAAGGATATTGTTATACAGTAATATGTTGTGGTCTATGATTTAAATACAAATGTTAAAATTTTAAAAATAAATAAATAAATAAAAGAAAAAATTGCAGCCACGGTATCAAATCTTTCACCTTTATGCAGACTTTGCTTAAACCTTTCATTGTACCACCAGAGGTACAAAACCTTTAAAAATGTCACAGCTGGAGCCGAGATAAATGATATCCATCAATTTGACTGTTAGTTAATCATTAAAAAAAAATTGACCTCTTTTGACTGATGTAGAAGAGGTAAAATGGTACTTTTATATTATTCTACATATAATAATATTATAGTAATTAAAAAAAATTTAAAAAAAAAAAGAAGAAGTCCTCCACCCCACCCCAGAGATCCAGCCAATGCCGGCACCACACCATCTCCTCCGATCAACAATGCTCAGTCATCCATTCGCACATTCACAGTGCAATATCAGTTGGTGCAATGTCAGTTTTTGAGAAAATCAAAACCAAAAAAAGTGGTGGCAGGGAGCCGGCAATTTTTCACTTTATCGGCCAAAGAGCCACCAAAAATATACGCCAACAATAAATTATAAATAATAAACAAGGGGACATTTGAATTCGACTCATAAATTTAATAAATGACCGTAGCCCTTAATTTAATTGTCTATATCCATATGATCTTTTAAAACCACTATAAAGTATACACACGTATAAACACAACTCAATGAAAGTTTTAATAAATTTAGACCGTCAAATTAACGTAAATATTAAAATTATCTCTCAAAAGAGAATTTTATTTGAAAGGGCAAATTGGTAATTTAGACATTCGGTAAAAAAAAAACTGGCTCCCTTCTGACAATTACACTGTATAGCGGTCAGAATTCATCTAAAAATGAGGTAAAAAAGGTTACCAAACAGGGGCTATAGCATGAAAAATATTTTTACCTAAATCACAACATTGGATGTGCAATCGTGCACTGTAGTAAGTCACAAATGCATTTGATTAGCAATGGTAAATTTAGATGATAGTGGGGGTCACTGTTTCAGGGTCAATAAAGTTGGAATGTATTTTTATTCGTCGAATAATTTAACACTAACTCCACTTCCATTTAGATTAGTGCTAATCACCCAAATTACACTTGATATAAATACGAACTTTGTCAGAAAATATCAATTTTATTACATTACTATTTTAATATCAAAATAAACTATGTTGTTTTGTCCTTAACGTGTGTTAATGTGAGATAATGACCTGTTTGGCCTCCATTATTTATTATTAAATTATAATTTATTTTTCTCTATTTTCTTATCAATCACACGGTATTCAATAAAATAATATTACACATAAACTAAAAAAAATTCTTTTTTTTTTATATTCTCCGAAAAATTAACATTTCTCGCATTATAATTTGAAATAATGGAGGCCAAATGGGGCTAAAACTTTGATACTTAGCCATTATTTGGTAGAAATTAAAATCAAGATTTTAATTCAAATTAAATTTAATAATTAATTTTGACCATACTTTGAAATGCATAATTTTTCAACTACTATATATTTCATCATCTTTTATCAAAATCTACTAAAAATCTGATTTTAATGTCGCAAAACATGAGCCTATATTTAAGCCGTAATCATATCGGAGTGGAAAATGATGATAGAGTCCAACCAATGGGTGACTGCAAGTTGTATGATTGTGCACAATGAAGGTTGATGTACACGCACACGCTTACCGGAGTGAGTGCCCAATCACATGCTCATGCTGTATTGACTTTTAGAAATAAGAGAACAAACGAACTGGTCCACACCCCCATGGGAATCTTTCCTTTAATGGAAACAAATTGCCAACCCATGCAATTTTTATCATATTGTGCAATATGTAGTCCCCATCATTCCCAACACACTCCGACCCAACCCTTCCATCTTTTAAGGGCCAATTGCCATTTTCGGAGAATAATTTGTGAATAAAAATATTTCGATATATATATATATAAAGGAAAATGCTTCTTATACATCACCACTGACATATTTTTTTTACAAATTGATGAGGTACAAAAATAAAGTGAATTTTTTTTTATTTTTTTTTAAAATTTGATTGATGAAATTTTGATCAAATCAAATTTCACTACTGTTGGTAAACAAATTCGTAAATTTTCACGTACATTTAGCAAAATTGATATTTAAAATAATCGTATTTAATTTCTCGAACCAAATATTTACTTTTCATTATTAGTAGTCACGTCATTAGTTTTGTAGTTTGTACATCGTCTTTCAATGCAAATCACATAACTAACAACTTAATCGTGCCAATTGAAATTATGGTTCGGCACGTCTCATTTTGAATAAAAACCTTTTTCCAATATATAATTATAAAGATCATAGAATATTAAAATTTTGGTTGTTGCATTAGTTATATTGTTATTTTTGGTAGGAGTTGGAGAGCCAACCACTAAGTGCATTTCATGTGAGAGAAGGGTGGTAGTGGGGGTGGGTGTCACGTCCAAAAATTAAATTAATGGTTTTGTACGTCTCGTGCTCCCTCTATTAGGCATGCATCTAATATAGAAATACACGGAAATGCACGGGGAACAATTAGACAACAAATACATAAAAGTATTACCAAAACCTATTCCCAATGAAGGATCTTGCATCAAGGATTTTTGTTTTATTCTTTTATATGCAATCGCAAATTGAATGTGGTGTGAAGAATTGTGCCAATCTAAAATTCATTCGGAGACTATACCGTATTATAAGACTTGGTAAGAATCATTTATAAATTGAAACAACTTTCAATCGAAAAAGGAAGACACCCTCTTCTCGAGTAGTTCACTAACTCCCGATGCATGCCTACCATTTCTATATGCTTTTACAAATAAAGCGGGATATTTTATTGAACTTGCCTGCAGGTGCTTCTGATTCTAGATCTTTCAATGACGAGGTTGAGGGCTTTGTCCCCGTATAGGAGTTTGAAGCGGATCACTTTGTTAAGAATTAGCTCGTCGGAATCACTAAACAACTTAGAAGTAACATATTAAATACTCAAATTTTGTATACACACATCAGGAAATATATAGCTCTTGGTGATAATTACCAAGTACTTAAATAAGTTGTACATCGTAAATATTTATTTAAGTCTCATTTTTTGAAATAAAATATATTATTTTATGTATTAAAAAGACCCTTTTGCTGATTATTTACAGGTAGTTGCTATTATTTTACTTGTAATCAATATTTGTACTGATTATTCTACAACAAAGACATTGCTGACTTCTTAAAAAGTCTGTCCACTACCTTAAATAGCACTCATTTCATTAACTTCATAATTGTAAAGTGTAAATTTTAGCCTCCACTTTCCTGCATCTTGTTTCATGCAGCAAAAGTGTTGATTATTCTAAATATTTATATTAACTAATTATTGGTTTGGTTCCAATTTTATAAACAAATATTTTAGAATCGAATTAAAATTCAGTTCTATAGTTACCATCATAATATGATTAAAATAGTATGGTTCTTGATTTCAAGGTTCAGAAACACTTAAATCTTAACAGGAATTCTTCATATGATGGTCGACTTAGAGCCTATTTGGTTCTAATTGATTGAAGAAAAAAAAAAGTTTTAATAATATTTTTATGAGAAAGCGTGGTTAAAAAGTAAAGAAATGTTTTTGATATACGTGTAAAAAATTTAAATGGATGAATATGTGATTGAATATAATCTTGTAGCAATCATAAAATAAATTAATGGGTGTCAAACAGACACTTACTATTCTATTTTATTAAGGTTTCTTTAGAAATCACTTTCTCGAGTCGAAGAGTAACTTATGAGATTAACTTTGTACTTTTTTTTGACGATTCATATTCTGTATAATCAAAGAGTTCGATCAAACAATTAAGCCATGTTTGAGCCCCATTTCGATAAGAAAAAATGTTTTGGAATAGTTATTTTTTGAAAAATGTGTGTTTAAAAAAGGAAAAAAAAATCGATTTAAACGTAACATTATTTTATTCAATAATGTGTTGTTGAAAATGAATTTTTGAAAATTGGGGACCAGACATTGATTAAATCTCAATCCAAATTTAATTTCAAACTTATTTAGATGCAACTAGACGTTATTTTGACTCAGTAACCTAGTTTGAGTGTTTAGTCTTACCCAAATACTAGGCCCCTGGTTTATTTAGCTAAAAAAATTCTTAAAATTTAAGTTAAAATCAACAATTAATTCTAAAAACGCATTTGATCTACAACATTTTAGCTACACATTTCATCAATTATTATGAAAACCTACTAAGAATCTGAATTTTATCTAAATTAAACATGGATTAGGTAATCTTGTTGGTAGATCGGCTTTCAATTCGTTCACGTGCTTATGTAGAATTAATTAGCAAGAGATCTTATAAAGAATCAAATTTGAATTCAATCGCATATATTTCAGAAATATTTGATTTTTTTTTTCCCAAACTATTCAAATTGGATATTATTGGAGAATCTCGTTAGGACTTCTTTTCTATGTTCGTGTCCAATAATGCAGCAAGTGGTCTTATTCCTGCCCCCAAAAGGACACCTGCATAATGGGGATTGGGTTCTCTTTTTTACATTTTTATTTTTTTACAATTTTAGTGTGGTCCTCCAGGGATATAAATGACACACTAGTACAAATTGGCCACGAGGTTATTTGATTCATATGCTGTCACATTGAATAGAGGTTTAGACCACCGAGGCATAGGGTATACCTAATAATTAAGGGATGGGGTGATGGCAAAAAAAGAGCATATGACATGTGACCAAAATCACTTGCAAATTTGAGTTGTAACTGTCCAAAACACCAAATATGTACATTCAAAAGCGTCATCGCAGTATGGAACTTCAATCATTGTGACAATGAATATTTTGGTGTCGTGTATTCAAGTGGAATCAGACGTGATAACTCATATTATTGAGGAAAGAATGTATTTTAAATAGTGATATGATGGAAATATGTGGTTAAAAAGTAAGAAAAAGTTATTGATGTGATGAAAAATATTATTTTATTGAAAAATGTGTGGTTGAAAATAAATTTTGAAAAAATGTATTTTGAAAGAATGTATATCAAACAGGGGCAAAGTTTCATATCAATAGCGGAAGTTTGAGTCTTGGTTTCTCAATTAGTTATTTGCTCGAATAGGTTAACATTTTGGGGAAACGGATAAGTTATGTTTATGAAATTGAACTAGTTTTTCCTTTGAATTATAGCACGAGAGTAAGTGCATTGAACGAGAGTAGGTATTTAAATAAAAATCTCGTTATTCTAGAAAGGACGGAAAATCCTCCACCATTATCCTAAAACAAGAATGAGTTTCTTTCATTTCAGTGGAATCTTAGACTTGATCTTTGGTAATGTAGAGTGTATTGCATTTTTTACATTAATTATTATTTGAGTAAAATGATGACAATACTCGACATTAGTTGGTATTAGAGTTGAAGGTCCAATGTTCAAATTGATGCAGGAACACTTTTGTAGAGCGGGTAGATAATACAAAGAACATACTTGAAACGACAGTGGGCCTAAAGGAGTGAACTTATAGAGGATTTTCATGCTTGATTTAGATGAAAAAGAGTGAATTGTATTTGTGTCATGAACTATAAGTCCATAACTTTTAAGTAAAATGTTGACAATACTTTACATCAACTCTCAAAAATTCAAAATGTCAAGTTGAGGGAATTTGGGCCCCAAGATACAGAAAGAGCTGGAATCCAATATATCTTCCTATCCATGTAATCTATACTACCCTTATCAAATACCATTCGGGATTACTAATTTTGAAAGATAATTAGTTGATGATTAGCTTGATCTTTTAAAAAAATATTAGTCATAACTATTTAAGTTTAAAGTTCGGTAGTTATATTGACATCATATTTTTCCTTTGTATATAAATGGGTTATTGTACTTCAAAATCTCAAACTTTACTTATTGTTGCATTTATGTCCTTTGTGTTTTTTCATCACGTTTTATTTTAACCATTATTGTTAGACATCTTATCCCTGATAATGATTTCGCTCAATAAACCTGCTAGTATGATGTAAAAAGACTCATTTGCCCCCACAAGTTTTTAAATAACCAAAAGAACAACAAAAAGAAAAAGAAAATATGTCTTCTTCCCTAATCCTAAATTACTTCTATATGCAAGCATCGACCAACTTCAGGAACCAAATGTGTTGATTAATGAAAGATCAATAATAAAAAGTTATAGTGAAAAGGAGTTAGAAATATAAATGCAATAATAAACGAAGATGGAAGATTTTATTGCAAATAATTCTTAATATAACAACATAAATTAAGCCCATTTTGATTTAGATAAAAAATAGATTTTAGTAAATTTTGATCAAAATTGATGTAATGCATGGTTGAAAATTTGTGATTTCATGTTTTAATTGTTAATTTTTACTTAAATTTTAATCAATTTTTTAAATTGAACCAAACGCAAACATCAATTATAGTAAATCGTATCGAATATCGATGGAGACAGGTTATGTGGATTCAATCAAGTCTAGTCCATTTAATATTCCTATAGAGGTGAGAATGGCTGCACGAGTCGATTTCCAAAAAGTGTTGAGTAAAGAATGGAATCGGAGTAGTTGGTCACGCATGTAAGTGCCCATTGGGTTGTCTTGGTTCAACATTAGAGTTAACATTTCGCTCTCACTATGACATCTTTATGTAAGAACACTTCGATATGATCAAAATGAACAATGTTTAAGACAATCCATATCAAATATAAGGTAATAGAAACTCTATCAAGTTGACGTGAAAAATGAAAAGAATAGAAATGATCTATAATTTCATCTAGATTCACATGTCTTTTTAGATATGACGACTCAGCAAATTTTCTATTTAGATTTATATTTTCTATACACACTTGAACGCGATTTAAAATAGCTAAACATTATTGTTGGATTGTAGATAAACACATTAGATATTAATTCATAATATTTGTATCTAGATATCAAATATCAATAATATTCCAACTTGGATGTCACTTATATAAAAATTCACAAAAAGATACATATCAATAATCAATAATATTCCAACTTGGATGCCACTTATATAAAAATTCACAAAATGCATTGGAGATGTCCTAATGGTGGCCTAATTCTTCGACATCGTTCCAATAACCAAACAATGTGAGAAGGAAAGCGGTGGTTGGCTACACGGAAAAGAGTTAAACAGGGTTTTTATCCAGTGCAACAGGGTTCAAGCCATTTCGTCTTACTTGTCGACATTTGTTGCATGATTGGGTCCCTTATTTTTGGAGCGATGCCCAATGTGATTCTTTTTTCAGTAATTAATGGGAATCGAAAATGGCGCTGTGGTCCCGTCCTGCATCTGACCTTGACATTTGATCTGCACCGTTATTTGGCAGCTTCTATTTGGATCCAATGCCCCAAAAATGCTAAATATAATATTGGTTTCAATCTCAATTTAGGCTCCGTTTGTTTCTCATACGTTATCCATCACATCACATCAAATAATCAATTTTAAATTTCTATCTCTTGTGTGGGACCCAATAACGTTTCTATTTTTCATTCTCATTCTATAATAATGTGAATCAAACGGATCCTTAATATCTAATAGTTAGGTTTTTTTTTGGTTTTTTTTGTTAATTATGTCGTACAACAAAAGCAATATCTTATTTTGATTAATTTCGAATAAGTTTTTATCTTTTGGACAACATATATAGTCCTTGCTTGGTTTGGATAAAAATTAGAATTTTTTATTATAATTTGATAAAAGTTAATAAAATACACGACTGAAAATTTGTAGATTCCATAAAATGTGATTAAAAATGAATTTTAAGAAATTTAAACCAAATAGGAATATATATTTTTCCATCTTCCATTGCCAACGTTGACATTGACGTACGTTGGCAATGGAAGTATTTAAAATGTGCACGTCAAATTTACTCATGGCGGATATGCCAAACTAAATTGTTGATGGATTGTTGGTTGTGTTATTGATGAATAATTACATTGACTTGTAGATCGTATGAGGGTTTGTGTAAAAAATTAATTTAAAACGAATTACTTGCAAGGTAAAAAGTGCTTTTCACACACCATAAATGGAACAATTTATGAGATGTACCTCTATCGAATCATAAAGATTTTTCTACTTGTACAACATTAATTTTTTGGGTGAAATCCAAATACAGAATTTCATGTGGCATTCTGTCAAAGTGTATGTACACATTTTTTGTACATATAACAAGGCTCGAATCATAATATCCCATAGTTAAATAGGCTATCAATGGGATATTATGCTTCGATAGAGGTATGGGTTTCGCATAATAATACAAGTGGCAACATGTCTACTTGGGATACTATGTTACATAAAACTTGTGACAGCACTTTCTTCTATTGAAGTATGATTTCCTATAATATCATATGACCTATTTCAAGATTAGCATTCAACTACTTCTTCATACACTAGTTAGGACATTATTGAAGTTTTGAAACATTGGCCCTCCCAAATTATGTCCAACGGCTTCGAAAATTTTGTTGTTAGTGCTTGTTCTTGAAAACGAATCGCTGTCCAATAACCATGTCTAAGATGGTTGAGACTCACTCTTTGATATAGAATAACTTGTGAATTTTGAAACTACATCACAGTAAGGATCATGGGATCGTACTATATTTATATTTTAATTAAAAGCACTGAAAGTATACATTTTTTCAATAGGGGGCCTAGGAGCATACCATCTAAAAGTTACAATAGCAATAGTATTTGAATGTATTTGTAACTATAGTTTATTTGAGTTTTATGTTTTATACTTTTTCAACATTTCTTAATTTTGTTGCAATATCAGCTCGTTCCACTGTCATCTCCTTTCGAAATATAAATTTGAAAACATGAAGAAAGTTCTTGAGCGTTACATATTAACGTGTTGTGTACAAGATCTAGACACCCCAAAAGTTTCCTTCCTCACAATTTTGTCATTCCAAATTTCTACAGTATTTGTAGTACCCTAAAAACAAAACAATATTAAACTCTCTGTTGACCAAATTATGAGTAATTAGTTCAACTTAGAGGACATAATTGTCGGCTTAGACTGACTTTTAAAAAAAGAGTCTAGTCAATCTTAACCTTAATCAAAAGCTCGTTGACTTGAGTTATATCACTAAAAAAGATTGGCTGCCCATTCACCTGGAGACAGCAATATATGCCCATTAAAACCTTGGCTTTAAGGAATATAGCCAACATCACCGCTCGATCTTTTATAATGAAATTTCAAGTTTTAATTTGATGGTATTAGAGCCCATTTAGTTGAAATAAGTAATTTGATTCGATTAAAGCTAAAACGAATACAAAGAATTTCAGTGTTATTTGGTTAGACATTTAGGTTTTTTGAATAATCTTTGAAAGTACTTCTGATAGTTAAAATAATTTTTTTTAAGAAAATAACTTCCTCTAAAATCGATTTCACAAAAAAAAAAAAATAAAATTAGAACTATTTCCAAACATATCCTTTTGATGGAATTCGATTATTTCAAAGAAAATAAAATTTTAAAATCCATATTAATATGAAGCTAACCCTTCTGTGAAGCAGCGTTGTTGAGAGGTTTAGGACTTAGGAGTGAGGTTCCACGAATCACGAGGGAGGGCGAGCCATACTCCATTAATTATTGAGTCCCTATTTTGATATAGACTAAAATCAAATTTTTAATAAATTTTAATAAAAACTCATAAAATGTATAATTGAAGAATTGTTGATCTCATGAAATATATTGTTAAAATCAATTATTGACTTTAATTTATATTAAAATTTGAATTTCTAGTAAATGCTCATAATAATAGAATTAAGAAAAGAAGGTCATGGTTAATCTTTGAAATAAAAAAAAGACAAGTGTCAATTATTATTATGGTAATGATGATTGAACGAATTCAAAGAAAAAAAAAAAAAAAAAGACCAACTTCGCAACTTTTGTTTGGTTTTTTTTTTAAATGTCCAATCACGTATTGACACGTGTCTTCCTAACTTTTGAGCTTGTTTGTTTGTGTAGCATGATGGTTTTTATTATTATTATAAGAAAACTTTTTCAGTATCCACAACACTATCCCATCCAATCACATTTCAGCCACCCTCTCTCTGCTCTCTCTCTCCTCTCTGTTCTGTAGATCTCTCTCTCTAAATTCAGATGTAGCTTACTTTTCTTGCTTTCTTCTCTTTTCTTTGTAGTTTCGATACTCAAGGGAAAAGGAGGAAAACAGTATACTCCCTTTATAACTTTCTTTCTTGTCGCAAAAATCACAGTCTCCTCTCAGAATTCAGAGTTTTCTCCTCACTGGAGTTTCCTTCTTTCAGCTTTATTAACTGTCTCTGTTTATTGCACCTTTTTGCTTTTTCCTCAGTGGGATATCAAAATATTTAAGCCGGGGAAGATAAATACCCGTTAACTCCTCTTTCTGATTGAGGATCTTGTATCATTTTATTGGAACTGTTTTTGGGTTTTAGACTTTTAGTTTTTGTCTTAGTTTGCCATTTGGTTTTGTGGGTTCAGATCTTAATGATGGTTTTGCTGGATTTGTATTGACTGAAATAGTTTTTACGTTTTATTAAATATTGCCTTTTTTTTTTTCTAGTTATCAAAATTCGTGGGATTTTCTTTGATTTTGAAAAAGGTGTGATCTTTTTAAGATTCCTCAAGCGAGAGGTGGCTGTAGAGGAAAAGCTATTCTGATTCCTCCACAAAAATGCCTAATGATTTAACATTGATATAGCCATTGTGAAGCTCCCACCTCTCTACATTTCCTTTCCCACATCTCTCTTTATACTGCACTTTTCTCCTCTGTTTCATCATAATCAAAACTTGTTCAAAGTCTTCTGATATTTCAGCATATATTCTTGTTACTGGAATTCCATAAGGTGGGGGGGGGGGGGGGGATGGAGATTTTATCACCAAGTTCTTACTTTTCTAATTCAACTTGGTTGCTTGAGGAGAGCAGGAGTACAAAATGGACTCCAGCTGAAAACAAGGCCTTCGAGAATGCTCTTGCTCTATACGATAAGGATACGCCGGATAGATGGCAAAAAGTAGCAAAAATGGTTCCAGGGAAAACTGTGGGGGATGTGATGAGGCAATATAAGGTATTGGAAGATGATGTTAGTAATATAGAGGCAGGGCTAATTCCAATTCCTGGATATAACATGTCGTCGCCTTTTACACTTGAATGGGGGAGTGGCCGCGGATTTGATGGATTCGATCATGCTTATATTTCCGAGGGAAAGAGATCCTCTTCGATTAGGCCTAATGAACATGAAAGGAAAAAGGGTGTTCCATGGACAGAAGAGGAGCACAGGTGTGTTTTCTCTCTCTTATACTATAATGAACTTCATTTTTTGAATGGATATTGCTGGAATACTTAATTATTGGAAGTTTAGATAATAAATTTCATTTTTGGAATGTATGAACTTGAATTTATTGATTAGTATCTTACTGATTGATGTTATTGACATGAATTTGGGATGATTTTGTTACATAGGTTGTTTCTGATGGGGCTTAAAAAGTATGGAAAAGGGGATTGGAGAAATATCTCGCGCAATTTCGTGATTACTCGAACACCGACACAAGTTGCTAGCCATGCTCAAAAGTACTTCATTAGGCAACTTTCCGGAGGAAAAGACAAGAGAAGAGCGAGCATTCATGATATAACAACGGTTAACCTCAACGAGAATCAAAACCCTTCACCGGAGAATAAAAAACCGCCTTCACCGGAGCCGTCTGCTGTTCTTCCACAGCAGTCGAATTCTGCTCCAATGCATAAACATCCTTTCCTCTGGAATAAATCGACCAATGATGCAGTCATTGGGGGCTTTCAACCAGGAGGCGGCCTTGGAAATATGTTTTCTCCTCCCTATGCAGTGAATTCTTATGGACATAAAATGCAGGGACAACATATCCAAAGAGGTGGGATCCATGAATCATTATTGGGATCTCAGAACATGGTTTTTCAGATGCAATCAGGGCATTATTTTCCTCATGCATGATATTGCATTTGCCCTTGATTACACTGTTAGTTTGAAATTCCTAGTTTGGATTTTGTAGCATAGATTGGTTGTGCTCTTTGATCTTCTTTTGTGAATATTTTGTTTCACGAGCACAAACTGGCGCCGCTGTAAATGCAATGCAGAATCCACCTGCATTCGAGGTAGACACAAGGTGTAGCCAGTAAGTTGGAGTTGCAAATGTCACATTGAAATCGAACTTGTTAACGAAATACTCGTATAATGTTATTGCTCCAATTGTCTTTAGCATATGCTTTTTCTCTCATGATTAGTTTCATTCTTGCCTCGCACTGTTGCTAGCATACCATAAACATAATTAACTGTGGCTTAAATCTATGTGACACCAACATGTAGCGTGGTGTTCGGGATGGAATTTGTTGCATCCACTCCAATTCCTATCATTATCGTCCCATTGTCCTCTTTCTTAATGTTGATCTAGTTATAAATAGAACATAAACTTAATGATAAAAAAGAATTCAAATAGTCGACCTTCAATTTTATCGTATTTGTACGACTTGAGTATCATGAAGAACTCAATTTGGAATTCTAGCGAATAATTGGTATGTTAGACGGTGAACAAGAATTTTTTAAAAAATATTGACCAATTTTTTGTTTTCCACTATAATATCTAGTACTATGTACTGAATGTTTATGGACATGGTATATTCTACTGTACGGTCGAAGCAAAGAATTCAAGGGAGGCAATATGAACCTAGGTAGCTTTTCACTTGGAAATGACAAGACTAGGCAACTTCTTTATAGAAAAAGGAATCCATATGTGCATGTTGCACCCGAAAGCACCATATGCCACTTTATTCTGATTTTTATCATAATCTTGACCACGCACATAAAAACTAGGACCTCCAACTTTCGGTTGTCCAATTGATTTTCTCTGTTCTTGGACAATATTCTGATATTTTATCCCGAAAATCATTCTAAAGAATCAAACGAGGACTAAGTTTATACATAGTATCGAAATTAAGCAAGAAATGCTTTTAATCATCTTCATGAAGATATTCGAAAGTAGAAAGACTCCAAGAGCGATCACAAACCCAGAAATCCAAGATTTAGAGCGATCGGTTCTGTCCTCAGTTCAGATTGAATTGAATACTTGTTATCAATATATTCCCACAACAAGATTACCATGAAGTCCAACTAACTGACGACCAATTTAACAATTTATAACAATTTCGACGTAGAAATTCAGATAACGAACTGTAAAGAGTGATTCGAATTAATAAAAAAGGACAGACGTGAAAAAAGAAAATTAACAAGACAGACTTTTGAGAATGTGTATATATAGATCAAGCATTCTCTTCAGCAGATGCTTTATCTCCCACAGGCTTAATAGCTTCATCGGCAGAATTGAAATACCTCTTCCAAAACCAGTGTTTTTTCCAAGCTCTTTCATTCATTTCATCAATGGGGATTCCCTTAGTTTCTGGCAGAAAGAACGTAGCCCAAATGCCCATTATAACAATCCATGCAGCAAAGAAAAAGAAGATCCCGGATTTCATATGGCACAGCATTGTGAGAAAAGCTTGAGCAATCAAGAAGGTGAAAATCATGTTCGTGCTTACAGCAAAGAAAAATCCGGCAGGTCTCGTCTCGAGTGGGAATATTTCACTTGGAATTAGCCATCCTAAAGGACCCCATGACCACGCGAAACCAGACACGAAAATGCAGATCAACACCACCACTATGTATGCATAAACTTTTGATATGGAGTTTGTTGCTTTAAGATGCTCTTCAAGCATTACTCCTGTAATAACCTGCAAAAAACAACAATGTATTATTGCATCCTTAAAGAAAACAAACTGTAATAATTACTTATTTGTCACAAACCTGAGCAATAAGCATTTGAATGACTGCTTCAATAAGTAGAGCCCTTCTTCCAAATCTATCCACACCAAAAATTGCAACCAATGTGGATGCTGAATTGATTGAACCAGTCACTACAGATGACAATAGAGATGCATCTCCTCCCAACCCCATGGTTTGGAACAAAACAGGGGCGTAAAACATGATAACATTGATTCCAGTAAACTGTTGAAAAACTTGTAAAATAGTGCCACAGATAAGTTGAGGCCTACTCGACCGTTTCATTAGGTTTCTAAAAGGGTGATCGATCTTTTTCGCGACTTCGGTAGCTTGTAGAATCTCGTCATACTCCTTTTGGACATCTTCTACTCCCCGGATTTTCCTTAGAGCTTTTAGACCTTCTTGTGTTTTACCACGTTCGATTAGGCTTGTAGGTGTCTCGACTATGATAAGTGAGCCCAAGCCGAGGAAAATTGCTGGGACTGCAGCACCACCGAGAGAGATTCTCCAACCATAAGGATGCAATTTGGAAGTAAAATAGTTCACAATGTTGGCACACAAAATTCCCAACGTGATCAGCATCTGAAAACAAATGTTAAGGCCTCCCCTGTACTTTGGTGGAGCAATTTCTGATATGAAGAGTGGCACTGCCTGAAAATTCAAGGGACAAAATATACACGTATTATGTGCATATTAACCAAAAATTTCTACTTATATATATTTTTAAAAAAATCAATATGTAGCAAGGAAGATGCCACCCCGCATCGGGTAAAACCTAACCTCCGATATGCAAAAATATACCTAAAAGAACAACAGACGTGAGGAAAAACTTGAAAGAACATGATATGGACTAATTCAAACTCTCGTAGACATACAATTGAAGAAATGAATACTTAAATAAATGAGTCTTAACCATCTCGTCTAAAAATTTAAAATTTTGGACAAGATGGTCCACTTTTTGATCATCTTGACACATAATTGACTGCATTCGATATCTCTATCGAATTTCAATGAAATTAAATACTATTATGATGTGACAATCTTAAAAAAAATACATAAAATAATTTTCTCAAAATCCTAATGATATCCACATATAGTATACAAGAATCACAAAAACAGATTAAAAAAAATCAAATGCAGACATAAAATACATCCAGATGATTGCGGAAAAACGTTTTAGATCACTTGAAAGACATGATATATAGATACATGTATGTTATATGATTTATATCACAATCAGTCAATACCTGGTTTCCAAATCCGACACCTGCACCCAAACAAAGCCGTCCAACAATGAGCATCGGAAGATTCATAGCCGCGGCGTTGAGTATAACGCCGACGAAGAAGAAAAAGGCTGCCAATTGCATGGTAGGTTTTCTTCCAAACTTCTTGCAACATTTTGATGCAAAGAAACAGCAAACCACAGCCGCAAGGTACAAACTTGAAGTGAATAATTGAAGAAGTTGATTGTCATATTTGCAGTAGTTATTCTCTTTTGCTCTGTGTTTCTTCGTGTACACAACTGGAAAGAACTTCAACAAGAAATCATCCATGGACGTAACTCCTCCTGAAAATAGATAACACGTTACATATCGGTTCGCACTTACCAGAAATTCCTCGTCACAAAAAAAAAGTACGTACGATTAAGTATTACAAACCTGAAATACCAATGTCATAGCCAAACATAAGACCACCAAAGGCTGCAATGATGGAACAAACAAGGACTTGTGTTGTAAGCTTTGCTGGGAAGTCTTGACCCCCCTTTTCGAGGGACGTGATTTGGGGAGCCATGGTCGCTTTGTTAGGGTTCTGAGAATGAGTGAAAATTTGGGATGACGGTGAAGAAGAAGAAGAAGAAGAAGAAGAAGCAGAAGAGAAAGAGGTGAGTGTTTGTTTGGACTAGGTTTCACTATCTTAACTAACTATATACTGTACCGTATGCTAGGTCAATCCAGTTAGAGTTCTGTTGAAACATATGATTCCTTTTCTATTGTGGATATGGATATAGATATAGAGATAATTACACTAACGTGTAAAATTATAAATATTTTAGTATTTTAAGATTATCTGTTTTGACCTTGTCGACGACTAATTTTGGTGAAACTAAAGTGCGTAATACCTAAAGTGATACTTATGTTTGTGAGAGATAATTTTGTAAAATGATTGCAACTCTTGCATGTTAGAGATAGTATTGTAAGATCGCCACATTCGTTGTAACACTAGAATTATAATTGCATTATAATTCTTGTCTAGATTATGAATATTAGTGGTATGATTCTAATAAAAGGATAACATTACTTTAACAATGTTGGGAGTTTAATGTATCTGTGAATAAATAGAAACACTTAGCGAGAGAAGGAAAAAAGAAAAAGAATATATAATTAAACAAGAAAATGGTAAAAAAAAAAAGGCTTTAGATTTTTCGTTTGATGTTACATTTTCTTTTCATAACTAGCACCGAAATACATTCCAAAGAGCGTTTGACCAGTCTAAATTGAATATTTCTTGTATAAATATTTGAGGATACAATTTGTTTATTTGCATGTTAAATTTACTAATTTGTTCTCTATATTGCAATAATATTTTCAATTGTTCATAATTTTGACACATAATTATCAAATATAATTCTTTCCTCTAACAAGTAATACATTCGTTTTTAATAAATTTGAAAGGTTATTTCGACTATTGGAAGTGGCATTATTAAGCACAAAATCTTTAATCTTATGGATAAGAGAAAAATGATATTGTCTAAAGAGGATGCTTCATCAACCCCTAACAAGCACGTAGGATTTTCAAGGACTGTTTACCTTGGTATCCGTTTGTTGCTTCCACAATCTCAAATGTCTCACCTCTACCATAAAAAGTAATCCATGTCATTGTCGTAGAGACTCCCATTCAAAAGGAAGAAAAGAAGTACTTTTTCTCTTTGATTTTGTTGAATTCAACTCCATAGATCATTTGGAACGCATAAATCGTCATTAAAAAATGTCAACCATCCGGATAGAAGTGCTGAATAAAAAAGACGTTGTTGTCAAGAAGAGGACCTAAGCACTAGCTCTATCCCATCCTATTGGACCAAATACAATGCTTTCTCGTCCCTTCTCCTAGAGCGCTAGGGATGGGTATGGTCCAATTCGATTTGATTATCTTAGAACCGAATCGAACCAAACCCGAAATTTTCACGGATATTTAGTAAATGGAACCGTTCGGGTTCGGGTTCGGTTCCATTCGATTCGATTCGGTTCAAATCGTTTCTGAGATTCGTACAGTAATAATTTTTTTATATTACAACAACGCTACATTAATTCAACTATATCATATTCAATCTTAACTCTTACAAAATAACGTAGTTCAATCTCGTCATATCTTTTGCACCACTCTTTGTTGAGTTCTTCATAGATTTGACTGTTAAAATCACAAGAAGAGGGATATTGCTAGTTCACAATAATAGAACAGTAGAAAACACTACGGTAGAATAAGATATTTGGGTAAAACTTAGGTCAATCTGATTAAGTTGGACTTGTCTGAAAATTAGAAATAATAAAATCATATTTTGGGTTTGGACTAAATTAATTAGTTAATATTTTAAAAAATAAAATAATTTGACTTATTTAAGATAAAAAAAATTAGGGAGATTCGGTTCTTGGTCTAGAACCAAACCAAACCCGTCGGTTCTCAATTCGAATACACATTCGGGTATTTAACTTAAGAAGAACCATTCAATTCGGGTCCGATTCAATTCGAAAGTTTTGTCTAGCCTTGTAGAGTGTGCCTCATCAAGCCTAATTCTTGCTAGGGTTCTTCTCCTTCCCTTCTGATGATTTCTTGTGCTCTCTCCTCAACGGAGAATAAAAAAATGAAAATTGAAAAAGGATACTTGTAGACATAAAAAAAACAAATAAAACAATTAAATGGATTGTATCGATTTTAAACATTTAACTTCACTAAATTTAAGGTCTACTGAAGCCTATCTGTTTTACAAGAAGCCCATATAGAAAGCACATCCAACACTAAAAAGTCGATCATATATTTTGTACTCATTAAATTAAAATTAAAATTGATGAAATATGGATGATTACATGATTTCTCTACAAACAGGACTTACTGTCCAAGAGAAATCAGAAGTTCAAGTGCAAGGAAAAATCGCAAGTCCAAGCAAAAAAATTCCGAAGCTCGAAGGGAGAAGAGAAGAAAATCTCTCAAGTCTAAGTTCGAGAATTGGAGAAGATCAAATTCTTCTCCGAATCAAGTTCAAGTTCCAATTTTGAAGGATCTTACTGCTTGTGCATCGATAATTACATAATGTGTTATATAATGTTACATAACATTCTATCATTTGTCAGTTTAAAGCATTATCATTTTTTCATCCAATCTTTTTTCCTTCACATTATATTATATAACTCTTTATGTACAATTTTGATGTACACGTAGCAAAACTCAATTTTGAAATTCAAGTCGAAGTTTTGGAGATTCAAAGCCAAGTCGAGTCCAAGCCCTAGAATTCAATCAAATCAAATTTCCAACGAGCCTTGAAATCCAAGGTTTAAGCCATGTGACCCCTTGTCTTCAACACCCGGATCGTTAATCAAAGAATTTTGCTATCTCGCAGTCACAAGAGGATCAATTCACTTTGTAATTTCTCAAAAACCAATTTTTAACAATTCACATATTCTTATACCGAGATTAGTTGTACAGTACTTCCCACCAAGAAGTTCTTCTTTTGCATATTTTTTTACCCTTTAATTCCAGAAATAGGTACTCGTACCTTATTTTCACTCAAATCTGTCATTCACAAAGTCGAAAGAAGAATGTATTTATCCAAGAAAAAATAGGGGAAGTCTTTGAAATTTTCTAAGAATAAGTGTAGAGTGTATCTTACATGGCTTCTACAAGATTTGGAAACTTGTCCAAATATCTTTCAAAAGTTCAGATAGAATAATACATAGATGGAACTTGATTATATAGTCTAAGTTATGCCAGATTTTTTTTTTTTTTTTTTAAATCTGGTTAAGCCCATGTTTGGAGTTCATTCTTCCATCAAAAGAATACATTATTTGACCGTTACACTCCAAATTCAGCTACCATTTTTGACCATTTGTCTCACAGCTGGATCCCACTTTCTCAACCAACGATAAATTTTTTTCTACTCGGACTTGAAGAATGAACTCCAAACAAAGACTAAATATTGAGACTCATGTTTTTTTATTTTGTCAAAAATGGTAAAGATGACCCATGCTTATGAAATTAGAATACCACATTAAAAATGGATGTTGCGAAGATCTTACAGGTTGAGTTTTCATCTAAGCAGTTGAAGATTAAATCAAAATAAACAAATTCATCGTTTCTTTAACAACTTCAGCATTTAGATTAAAGTAATTACTTTAACACCCGTGATACTTAGCACTATTCTAGGTGCCCGTAAGGGTCCACTTAGACTTGTCCTATAAACTTAAATGTATATTTAATTAATTGGAGAATTTAAGGTAGACCCTCACTGCCACATATACTGATGTTAAATATCATTATTCTTTAGATAATACGAGTTAGATCAACTACGAAAAAGTTCACATGTGCTTGCACATCAAGAAGTTCATCGAGGGCAAAATACATATAAACAGATGCGGTTTCAAGATTGGCAATAGTTTCAGAATGAACTCAACGATTATAGCTCGTTTCAGTGCAGAACCATCTGCAACGACGACACTGCTATGCTACAAAAGATACGAAAATACTAATGTAATCACTTACTAGTCAAGGTTTTACTCGGCCCAATAACTAAATACAGACGAAACTTTGATTTTCAGCAGCGAACTTGCTAAATTAACTCCTCAATATTAATCACTATCGCATTCTGGGTCATCTAAGCTAAACTTGACCGCAATGAATTTTTCACTAACAGAATCTGGTCTTACTTTTATCTTTCTGATTCTTCTTCAACTCCACCAGACGTACCCTCTGGGTCGCATTCATTTATCTTGTTAGTTACTGGTTTGTTTACTATGCAAACGCTTGTGGATTCTTCAATGCTTCTCGATGAAGAATTTGTTGGTTCCTGCACAGTATCACCAAATGTTGACAATGTGAGTCCTACATTTTGTCAAGTAATAGAATTATAAGTTCATCAATCATTCTCTCTGTGTGTGTGTGTGTGTGTTGACCAAGTAGATTCTTACTGCAGGTTGGTAAGAGGATTTTTCTATGTTACCAAATAAAAAGACTGCCGCAGAACTATAGCTTACCTCTGTCGTAATGCAAGTCATAGAATCTTCCAAATCGTTCTTCTCTTTTGGAACACGTAATAGGATAGTTTCATCATGGCTTTCTCCATTACTAGAACTAATTTCTAATTTGACTGCATTACCTAGCGTTGAACCGTGTGTGTTTGCATGGCGTATAGCTTCATCCTCTTCAGATTTTTTATGGGTCCCCGAGTTACCATTCTCTTCCACTAATATTGACGACGAAAGAGGAGTTCTGTCATCAGCAAATTTTTGAAGCTCAAATTTGGTCGCTTCATAACTATCTGAAGTTGTAGCTTTGCTACCTTCTTCATGATCCATCGGATAATTCAACTGGCTCTCACGTCCAGTATCTTCACATGGTACCGAGTTTTGCATTTGATCCTCATAATTAGTTGATTCATCAATATCAATATGCGTGTCAACTTCTTCAGTATACTTCTCTTGATGATGGGAAGATTCCTGCTCACAAAACGGTCAAAAAATAAAATGAAGAAATTATCTGAAAAGACCACATGACTCGGAAGAATATTCGATATTAAACACCAATTATAGAAATTATCCCAACCTCAAACAGATAATTCAGTAATGCAAAAAGAATTAAAGCATAATTGGCCACAACCCTGTGAAACAAACATAACAAAAAATCCCATTTATCAATGACTAATTTACAGTACACAACTTCATTGCATTGGACAGGACACTATGACTATCATACGGACCTTGCTTGTTCAAGGGATTAGTTTCAGAACAAGGTTCCTATTTGTTCCATTATATTGGCACTAATGGACCATTCTGTTCGCAGGAAAAACAGAAGCATATTTATGTGGATTTTACTTTTTATTACATTAGACATTCTTAAAGCCCATATCAAGATAGCTCCTAAATTTGGATCTATGCAAGATTTTGTCATAATGTGGATTTCCCCGTCCCATCTCTAGCTTTAGATCCCAATTTCATTAATTAAGAAAAATTATTCTTTATTTTTGAAGTAATTATTTGAATAAACATCTGATACAATAAATACTACTACCAGTGTTGAGGACATAAAGGAGAATCACGTGTTACCAAAAATATTTCTGTAAATTCCAAAACAATAAGAATCAATCTTCTGAAATCTTGATATGCGTATCCACATGGTTTTATGTTTTCCCTAAGAGTTTTGGCAAACCTGTTCGATATCTGCACCATTATGTGGGTGATTTGAATCCTCCAAAGGCATTGAATTTTGGGACAAAATTTCACCGGAAACTTCAGTTCTAAGTTCATCCGGCATGTTGTTTTCTACAGCTATGTCAAACTGCCCAACCTCCATTTGGATATTTTGCTGAAATTCTGATAGGTTATCCACGGAAAAGTTTTGTTGTAGTACAGATTGGGGGGATGAGCATGGACTTGGGGCAGCAGGAATTTGTTCATTCGTCGATGATATAGATGCTTGGGTATCATCAGAGTCCAGAGAAGTCCCAGAAGTTCCAACTTCAGAAGAATGTGGTTCATCTTCAGTACGTTGAGGTAATTCAAGACTGTTATGATCCTCAAAATGTGTTGAAGTAGCCGCCAGCTCTTCATCTTCAATCACTTTTTGAATTCTGTTGTCAGAATCTTCAGAAGATATTCGGTTATCAGATACTGAACCCGTGGATTCTAACATGTGACGACACTTATCCTGTTTCTCAGATTGACTTCCAATGTGTTCAGTTGAATCTGAATCAATTGTTAAAGACTGTTCTAACTGGTTCCCTTTATCATCCAGCAGAATTTTTGAACCATTTACATCGTAAATGGCGTTCAACTCAGAATTCAACTTCTCACAAGGATCAGAAGGTTCCTATTCTTGATAAAAAAAAAAGGGAGTAAATGCACAAATGATTTTTAGAACTCCGACTGAAAAAAATGCAGAACGCACAAGTAACTCGGTGTTTAAAAGAAAACAAAATGAGAAAAACCCATCCTAGGATAAATTACAACTTCACTATTTATCGTCTTGCCGTGATCTAGATGAGTTTGGAGCTTTAGTTTGTAACAAGAACACGTGAAGGTTTTCTGACAGATTTGAATAGTTTCTCTCAAAAGAAATGACTAGATGAGTTTGGAGCTTTAGTTTGTAACAAGTACACGTGAAGGTTTTCTGACAGATTTGAATAGTTTCTCTCAAAAGAAATGATTCGTGTTAAACCATCCATCTAAAAACCAAATGGCAGTGAGTTGAAAGGCTGCCTGGAGGCTCCTATTAGCTTGTTAGGTTGTAATTTTACAATGTGGGACAAAACATGGAAGGCTGAATGAAGCATGCCACCAGTATGGCACGGTTGATAACAAGCACAAGGTGCAACTTTGGCACTGGTAATTTAAGAATAAGGTACAACAGTAAACATAAAAAGAGGAAATATGAAATTGATGGATTGACATAAATGAGACCCGTCCAATACCTCCAATACCTAGCTTTCATGCCATGTCAAAGTATCAATATTAAAACCAATTAATGGCAATGAGGGGAGAGGCCACCCAGGACCTTTTATTCTGGTTAAGAGTTCTCGATCGGCTGATCTAGTGCCCTACACACTGGAACTAAAAAGCGTTATGTCTGAACCAGCTAAAACTCTAGATCTAGGAATGAGTATGAAAACAATACTTCCAAAATTTTGACTCTCAACTGGTATTCAAGAATAATTCTCATGTGATGGGTGATTCACTATGTTTCATGCTGATTTTTATGCTCACTCACGTGTCAGAAACTAAAAAGTTTCATGTGATAATACCTGTGCAGAAACTAAACAGCTCTGCAGTTCTCCATGAATATTTGCACTGAAGTTGGTATGGCCTTGACAGCTGTTGGGAAAGTCAGTCTTAGGAGACGAAAATGAATGTGCACCAATAGAATTTTGTTCAGTGACTTTTTCTGCCAGTGTGTTTGACAGTTTCTTATCCTCAGACTTGTTAATTTTTGAAAATCCAACTTCTATGATATCTTTATCACCGATTTCATGCACTTCTCTTGATCTTGATTCATTGTCATCTATTCCAGATAGGTGAGATGACGCTGCCCACAAGTCTTCACTACTCGAGATAATCTCCTTATCCAAGTCCACATCATATATTGAAATTTCTTCATCCTGAGATGATAAGTTTTCATCGTGCGTTTGAGGAGAACTTACTTCTGAAAACTCCACTTGCAAGTCAGATGCAATGGAAAGGGCACGCGTGTGATAGTGCTGAGTCTTGTTAGCATAATTAAAGTGCTCCTCTGATCTGGTTTTCGCAAAATGAGGAGCATCATGATTTGAATGGTCAACTGTTTGGCCACTATTCTCCCTATCTTCAGCAATGATCCTTGTAGCAGGAGAAGCAATAGATTTCAATATTGCATTTTTGTCTACCATATAGAATGGTTCATCCTTTTCCGAGGAGGAAGATGAGCTTGGCCTACCATTGACATTTTCAATCGGAATTGGTTTTGTCTGCACTTCAACATTATCTTCTTCATTGTGATGTTCAAGTCCCTGCTCACATACTTGGATGACTTCTTTGATCTGATCATCCGCACTGTCAACCTTTGTCTTGGACTCAGATTCTTGAAATTGTTCTGGCTCTACTATCCCAATGAATTTGCTTTCTGTAATCAAAAGGTTTTATAGTGATTCAGTTTTGTGAAATTTATGTACCTATATTTAGTTATCTCGCATTTTTCCTCTGCTCTTGCATTTGTCCATTTTTATCATTATTTTTATTCTTAGTTATTTTAATGGGAACAATGAATTATCATTCACATTTTTCAATACAGTCACGAACTATAATATCTATCACACGGTGGAGCAATAGTAACATGGAACGGTCCAAAATAATAAAGATTTTGTTTACCTAATTTGCTTCCTGGTTTGGAACATGCAATTCCTTTGGAAGCTCTTTGTCTCAATCCAAAGTTATGACACGCTGAGGTTTCTGCACAATCTTGCACGAATTCCCTGGGTAAGGATGCCCCTACACTGAAACTCTCATGCCTGCAGAATATTACGTCCTTGTTCTGAACTGCCATAAACTCTTGATTGAAACTGTCCCCCGTAAGATCAGGTTTTTCCTCACATGGATCATAAGGAAGATCGAAAGGATTGCGCATAGGTATTAAAACAGAAGGAGCCGAGCCTGGACCAGGTGAAAACAGACCAATGTTGTTTGGAAGAAGATTGTTTTTAGGTATTGTAATATGAGCAATTTGATCCGCAGGTTCTTTGATCTTCATGTTCTTCAGTGTCCTTCTAACCTGAAGGCTGAGCAATTTCCTTGCTTTCCGTCTAGCAATTAGACTTTCCAATCTTTTATTCCTTTCAATCTCTGAAATTCCAAGATCCATGAGATTCTTTTGATCATCCAAAGTCCACTCAACAGCTTTATTACCAGTCTCTCTTGCCTCCTCTTCATCTTCGGAGTCCTCTGAAGTTCCTATTTCACTTCCACCAAAGTTAAATTTTCCAGACCTTCCGTAGGAACCATTACAAAATTCTGGTTTTAGACTTTTAGACGTACACGAGTAGGAACATTGGGAGGGATTAGATGAAGAATGGACCTCCACCTCCCGAATTTCTTTTGGGCATTCTTCTACCAAGGCACATTTGTCAACCAAATCATAATTGACACTCGTTGAGAAAATAGTACTTTTCTCATCCACATTGTTTTGTGAGTAATCATCTTCTCTACTAATATCTTTTGCTCTTCTTCGTCTAACAGAGTGAACATGAACCAAAGACTTCCCATTTCTACCAACAATTGTTCCATTAGCTTTTCCATCATTATTCTTCTCATCCCTTTTATATTCTTTGGCATTTCGAAGACTAGGAAATATTCTAAGAATGACAGTAGTAGAAAGAATAAAGGGAAACGAATAAATCAAAAACCAGAACATTGATGGAAAAATTATATACAAGAGAAATAAGAATAACAAAGTAAATGATACAAATGGATATTTTATAGCAGAATTAACCAAAATTTTGGATGAAAATTTCAGTATTTTCCATAAAAAAACTTGAACATCATTTGCATTAACATCCATTTTCTTTATTTACAAAATGATTTACTTTTCAAAGAATTCAATTTTACAAAGATAATATCTTATAATCAAACAATTATCTCGCATTGCACTTAATTACAATCCTATTTCATACATTTTTTTGTAAAAGAAAGCTCAATCAAATCCGAAAAGTATTAAATAAAGGAGAAAGAAGAGAAAAATATATAATCAGAGAACGGAAAAGAAGATTGGGAAAAAACCCTCATTCGAAAATCTACCAAATTACTTTCTTGTGTATAGGTTTGTGTAAATTAGGTGCCAAAATTCCTGGTTTGACGTATATGGTGAAAAACATTAAAAAATATTCGCAGTTTTTACCTGAAAATCGCAATGAGTTCTTTTAAATATAGAAAATCTCTGTTTGGCTCACAGCTTCATTCGATCCTGTATTTAAGGACATGTCTACTACTGTTCTCCTAATTCGCCGGTACGCAGGAACCTCCATCAATCGACAAACAAATTTCAGAATATTTGTGCTAAATACTTTGATTTTACTGTAAAGGTCCATAAACTCTTGACTCATGTTACATTTTAGTCTTCAACTTCCAGAAAGAAAATTCACATCCTCGACATTTCATCCAAAATCCTGTTAAAGTTGCACGTAAGTAGCAGCACATGATCAATTGTTTTGAGTATATATTCATTGTGCTATTTTAAAGATAAATAAAAAGAAAACAAATAAGAAAACAAATTCCCTACCGATTACTTTAGTAAATACATGCAAGGATTTTTCTCGCACTAAGTAATTGAATACTATCGTTGATTATCTAAATAGTAGTTAAAAGTTTAAGAAAACTTTAGAATTTTTCACGTGATTATTAAATTTTAGCTTATTACGTTAGGTGTATATAGATATATATATATATATATATATATATATATATATATATATATGTACTATCTTTATGTTATATTATTCATTATTCCATATATTTCTCAATACATTATAGTGCTTATAAATACGATTATGATACATGACATTTGCAACTACAAATATTTCGTGATACTCCTTAACTATTAAACATTTTGAAGCATTCTCGATCTTATCTCACTTTGAGCAAACATTATTTCTTAGTGAATAGTAACGGGGAACGTAGGAATTGATCTCACTAATATTCGTCCATTATAGGCTACGTGGCACACTCATCCTCAACATTCAAAATGTGCATTTATATCATGAGTCTTTCAGTTTGATAACGCTCAAAGAGTTTAGTGGACAATTATCATCTTTAACTAAAAGGTAATTATAATCGCACTACAGTATTTCATGTGTTGACCTATATTTTAATTTTACTTAAAATTCTCAATTTTTATTCATTGTGGCACTTGTCCGCAAAAAAAAAAATTAGTTGCATTCTACTGTCAACCTTCCATTAATTAACAAAGATTGATGACCTCCAATGCAACTAAAATCTTGTGCACTAAATAATAATTATGGTGCTAATATAACTACCCTAACTAAAAAGAAATTTTTGGTAAAAAAAAAAAAAAGATTATTCTACCCTTATCCATAAATAAACAAAAAATATAAAATAAAAGAGAGATTTTTTTTTTCATTTTTTCTATTTCTTTTCTTTTCTTTCTCTTTCAATTTATTTTTTGGTTTACTCGAGAATTTAAATGCTCAAATTTATAGATACACGCGTCATTGTCAACTACTACTAAGCTATAGGTAGTGATATTACATTTTTAAGCAACATATTTCAAAACCATGAACATCCGCACGTAGCAATCCAAATCATAGCTAGCTAAAAGCAGCTCAAGGTAACAATGTCTATTGTCATAATTAGCAATATCCACAAACATTAGTGATAATTAGCAGTGACAACCGAGTCGAGCGGCTCGTCTGCTCGGCACTTGGGCTCGTCAAAAAGATGAGCACGAGCCGAGCAGGCCGACTTGCTAGACAGCTCGTGACTCGTAAAAAATAAAAAATAAAACTTAGTGGCCAGAACTATCAGTGAATCAGTGACCGTTCTAGCCACTGTCTAGCCGAAACGGTCACTGAATTTTCAATGACCGTTTCGGTCCTTTAATAATAATTTTTTTCCATTTCATTTTTCTTCCCTATAAACACTCATCCATTACAACATTTTTTTCCCACCAAACTTACTATCAAATATCAATCTCTTATTCTCAACTCTACTCTACTCTCTACCATTTATTTACAAATCATTATCATCA
>CAIGRP010082761.1:0-15659 GCA_903798385.1 Fraxinus cuspidata
CAAATCATCTATCATAGAGAAAGTGGGTGGTTATTGGGCAATAAGCAGTTTTTTAACAGTTTCTCAAATAACATCGCAAGGGAAAAACTGCCAAGGAGAATAAAAGGGAAAAGAGAACATAGAAGAAAAGAGATCAAATCCATCTCTCAAATAGAGAACTATGTCATTTCGTTCATTATCTTTTTTATCACCAATTACTTTGTAAGTTAAAGCACCCCTCGTTGGGACTTTATCTCAAGAGGTCGTAGATCCTCACACAATCGTTTGAATCTTCTTCAAATTGTTAGTGTGGCCCGATTTTCCACGCGAAACAAAAACATATAGCCATTATAACTAATAATGAGTTCACAAAATCGTTAATTCAAAGATACAATATTAAATAGTGACAAATAACTATAAAAATTTATTTTCTCTCCAAGAAAAAAAATAATTTAAAAAATTAAAATAATGACTGAATGGTCTAAACACCGGCCTGATGACCCAGTACGATTAGGTCGATTCTCGAGTCACGTCTAATAACTACGGTTATGAAAGCTTTTCCTTCAGTAATTAATTGTAAGTTTTCATTGTATAAAAAAAATTATATTTGTATCATCAAATATTAATATAAAGAATTTTGACATAAACACACCAACCACATAATTGTCAATTGGAGAAATGTTTGATAGACTATTAGTATTTGCTCCACAAATTTATTCACGCTAAATTCCATGCAAGCACTCAATATATTAATGTTTCTAACCTGCCCTAAATTATGATAAAAAGTCCAAGGGTTACCTAAATGAACATTTAAAGTAACCTGTTAAAAATTGGGCTCCAATCAACCACAAAATCGGGCTCAGTCTCCAACAAATCGACACCACAATCACAAACCAAATCCTAAACTACAACCCCCAAACCTGGTTATTTCAAGGTGCCCACAAAGGGCTGAATATGAATGTTATTGGTAGCCAAAAAATCAGCCACAAAGGCTGAGAGAGGGAGGGAAGAAGATGGCACGAAGCCAAGGCAAGCTCTCTCTTCTCTTCTCTTTCAAAACTCACGGCTATCACCAATATTCATTCATACCCTATAACACAAATAGTAACGGGTAGTATATATAAGCCAAAGGGGTGGACCTTAGGTTATGGTAAGTAAGGCCCAAGTAGGTAACAATAAATGGGCAGTCAACCCTAAAGCCATCCATAGGTAATGGGCCTGGCCATGAGTAACACTAATATAATTATGTTACTTCAAATGACCTGAAGAAGTTGTAGGAATAGTTTGTTCGATTGTGGTATCGACATTTTCACTTCACACATCGGTCGAGGTCTATGAAATATAATCTAACAAAATCGGTTAAACATCGTTGCCCAGGATTTATTGGGTATCAAAACCCAACATAACCCTTAGCAGAACGATTTATTAAAATAATCGATAGATTTGCTAAACTTATAATGTTAAATTTCCAACCTTTAGTCTCCCCAAAACCATTCCTTATAGCATCCTTTACTAGAATGACCACCTCATTTTGTCTAACCCCTTTATGGGGTGTCATGTTTCAATTAGATATACATCGTATATTTTATTTAAAAGAAATAATTTATTTGGGACAATTCGGTGGGTGGTAAAAGATGTGAAACTTATGAGGGAGGTCATGTTCATGTGATTCACGTAAGTGTATAGATTGTGACAAGTAATAAAATATATTTTTTAGTCCAAGTATCGTTCTTAAAGACACTAATTTTAGTGTAAATTTTTATTCCAATTCTAGTTTCAATCTAAATTGATGTAGTAACCAATTAACAAACCAAATGTTTATATTTTAACAAAACTAAACTAAATTAAACTGAGTAACCTAATTTGCAGAGACTTATGGGACTTTGTGGTTAGGAATTACGATTTCACTTAAGTGAATTTAACATTCATTATGTCCAAATTCATTCAATCTCTTTTTCATGTGCCAACAATCGAATTAAGCTATTGTAGCTAATGATCTCTCTCAAGTAATACTAACCTATTCATATGCCCGAATTTACTATATTTCTATATAAATTTACACACATTAATGTGTTAACCTAAAGGAATTATATGTTAATTCCATATTCTACAATTATCTCTCGATTTCTTATAATACTTGTTACTTATTGCATGAGCTAGAATCATACACCACCTCTCGGTCTTGGTATTATCTCTAAATTTATCAATTGGTGATCAACCAATTGAAGCATTGAACATACAATACATTATTAACACCTAATCAAGTTGTACGAAATGAATTGAATTAAATAAACATTAAACCTAAACTACATTGTTCATCCCTTATCATTTATTTTCTTTATAAGGAAAGTGGTACTTCCTTATTTACTATTTTCATTATTACCTCATGTAAACATGGTAATTATCCACCACAATTGAGGGCACATTAATAGAATCTTGGAGGAACCACCTTCCTTTTAACAGAAAAAACCCCCCAACAATTTAGCCAATCATAATTGCGGAATTAATTGACAAAAGAATGAAAAATATCACTGGGTTCAATACAATGAATACAAAATTTAATCCAAGTAATTGTTGTTCTTTGGCACCCAAATTCCAACAATGATGTTCAAGTTTTCCTTGATTGGTTGTATATCTCCAGGCCAATTGTTTTCTTCAATTTTCAAATCCCAACTTGTGATACAAATTTTGAGGATTCAATATATTTGGATGTGTAATTACGCCTTAAAATATCTCTAGCCTCCTTTAATTTTTGAATGAAAGAATCCTATTTATAGACCTAATTTAGGTCTAAATAGAGATCTAAGAGGATAGGGAACCATGATTTTAGTCCAGTAGGATATCTAAAATTGCTGAAATTTAATCTTGCCTTGTGTGATTGGGTCTTTGTTTCCTCTTTTAAGTCCTTACATTTTGAAACTGAGGTCCTTGAACTTTCAAACATAACTTATTGATCTCCAACTTCCAAAATGTATCCAACTTTACTCCTTTTGAATCAATTATTGTTCATTTTCATATGTCTTGTCCAATGCCAAGTTTTCTCCGCAAATAATATATATATATATATATATAAAGTTTAGTATCAAATTCATTAACTTATTCTCAAAAGTCATGTTTTGACGGCCAAGATAAGTATAATATATTTACACTTACGGGTTCACTTCCTCATTAACCACAAGACTATTTAACGGAGTATGACTAGACCTTAGGATAAGTGTGTCCATAAATGAGAGGTTGGAGCCCATCCACGAGGCTTTGTTGACCTTGATTTTATCAGCAACGAGGCATCCATCGCCTTCATAGAGTCCAAGGCAAGTGATTAACACTTTTCTTTAAGACAAAATTACCCTGCAATGGGCTAATGGATTACGACACTTGTCTCCCAAGATATAACGAATACAACTTGTGGGAAAATCACTTCAAACCACAAGCAACGACGAACTAGAATGAAATTCTTCTCTCTACAAGAAGACGATTTTGGAATTATTTTTTTGGAGAGTTTTTGCAAAAGTTTTTGATGTGATGCTCAATGCAAATGATATGAGATGCATAATGGATGCTCATAGGATCCTATTTACAGAAGAGGAGAGGTTGTGAGTGAAGTGTTAAGATCCAAACTCCACAACCTTCAAGAAGGAAAGCATCCTTGCTATCGCTAGCCTCCTCTCGCTCGAGCGACAGTGACAGCCATTCAACAGAACCTTTATCGCTCGCCTGTCGCTCAAGCACTACGTGACCTATGGAGATAGGATTTCTCCCGGCCAGTTTTTCCTCTTTTCTATCTAATTTTGGACTCCAATTTCTTATTCATCCAAAATTGGTACCACGACATTCTACTAGAAGAGTAAAACAAGTTAGTCCATTTATATTAATAATTTGACTATTGGATCAAGTCCCAATATTTGGTTGAAGTTGAGACCAAGTCAGTTTTTAAGTTGTGTACTTAACTAATTTTTCATTATCTAAACCACATTCCAACAAAACCTTCGTCTGGTGTCAAAACATCAAAATATGATAATCAGGTCTTGATTGTAGATTTTCAGCTCAATCTGCTGCTCTTTGGTTGGGAAAAATCTCAAACTCTTCCATTTGTGTATTGAATTTTGATGGTATCATCCTTTTTGCTGTTTTCTTTTCTTTTTGAGGGTTCGAGATTTTTTGTCGTTTCTATTTTATCTGTCAGCCTTTCTCTAGCTCTTTTCTTAGATGGGTACTCTGAGGCGGTTGAGAGGGGTGCCAAAGCTTTGAGAGAGATTAGTCACTCTATCCATGCCAAGAGGTTTAATATTGGGATTTTTGGTTAATTTGTTAGTGGTATCCTGTAAAATGCTAGTGTCTGCGTGAAAAAGATTATACCTTTGAAGTATTTTTTGCCTTTTCTGTCCATTGAGTTAATCTATTATTGTGTTCTTGCATGATTACATGCTACTTTTTTTGGTCAAAAGAGTTCACATTTTCTTGTGCAATTATTTGAAGAGAACTTGTTCTCTTTTGCGGGTTTATATGCATGTTCAATTCCCTAGCGTGTGCTTTTTGGTGCATGGAAATATTATTGTAGGTTCACCCAAGGAGAAATTTTGTTTTAGGTTTTTGAGGTGATGAAAAAGAAGAAACAAGGCTGCAAGAATTAACTGCAAAAGCAGCATAGTTCAAGGTAATGCACGATCAAGCTGAAACCGTAATTTTGATTTTTTTTAATTGTATTTAACAGGCGTGTTTGTATAGAAATACATATCAATTCGTCTTGCATTTAGCGATTATGGTAATGTCTGTATAAATGTTCATTTGTCGTGACTGCTTACTTTTTTTGTTGAAGATAAATCTCCATAGCTATTCAATTTATCCATTTCCATAAGCCAACACATCTAATGGCTTCTTTTTGGCTTTTGTTTTGTTATAAATGCCTGATCAATTAAGCCCCCATTGGACCCTCATTATCCCTACAATTTATTATTCTCTTATTTTTAATCGCACAATCTTCTATGAAATATTACACGTAAATTCCTTTTTTTTCAACAACACATTTTCCGATAAAATATTTATTTCAAAATTATAATTTCTAATAATGGGGGCCAAATGGGGGCTAAGTCAAGAATCAAAAGGGACCTTAGATCTATATCAGTCATTCTGATTGTTGACTGACCTATAAACTAGTGATTAAAATACTGTAACTAAGTAGCCTACTAAACATACAAAAGAGAACATGTTCCTTTCAAATAATTGCACGATTTCATTTATCCACCTGAAAATGTGAATTCTTTTAACAATAAAATATTATGCTTGAGGGTCTCTAAATTTTTAGGGCTGGCCTCAAGAACGCCCTAAGAAACCAGGTAAGAAATAGTGTAAGAATTTCCTTTGCGATGAAAAATAATAGTACAGATAAAAGGTTGCCTTAAATGTACATTTGAAGTAACCCTTAGCAGAATGATTTAATAAAATTAACAGACAGGTGCTAAACTAATAATGTAAAGTTCCAACCTCTAAAAGTGTTCCAAAATCATTCCTTGTGGCATTCTTTACTAGAATGACCACCTCATTTTGTACAACCCTTTTTGAGGTGTCATGTTGATATTAGATATATATCATATATTTTCAAATCCCACAAGTCATGTAAATATTTAATAGGCCGTTTGGGTAAGTGTGCATGCAAATGAGAGGGTGAAGCCCATCCACGAGGCTATGTTGGCCTTGGTTTTATCAGAAATTGGTTGCATCCACCACCTTCATGGGATCCCTTTAAACACAGAAGGACACGCAAATACCAAAGTGGTAAGCTGCTCCATTTCATTCTAACTAAACAAAGAAGGGCATGTGCACGTCGCAAAACAATGGATTTTCCAAGAATAATTTTCTGTTCTCCCTCTTTAAATTTACCTGATAACAAATCCATTAAAACCCAAAGCCTCAACATAGTCTTCACGTCGCGAAGTGTTCTTTGCAAAATAAATAAATCATCAGCATATAGTAAATGAGCAGGTGCCATGATTCCTTGAGAAGAGGACATGGGTTGTAGAACCCACTTTGAAGCCAGGCAAGAAATGTGTCTTCTAAAAAAGTCCTTTGTAAAGAAAATATTAATAGACATAAAGGGTCGCCTTAATAAACATTTCAAGTTACCGTTAGTAGAACCATTTATTAAAATTAACCTACAGATGTGCTAAACTAATAATTGTAAGGTTCCAACTTCTAAAAGTGTTCCCAAAACCATTACACGTAACATCCTTTACGAGAATGACCACCTCATTTTGTCGAACCCCTTTTTGAGACATCACGGTGCTCCTAGATAAGTAGAATATATTTTATTTGAGAGAAATAATTAAATTGGAATAGTTGATCGAGTGATAAATAATGTGGAATTTATAGGGGAGGTCGGCGGTTCAAATCTCATAAGCTATGAAAACCCCAAGACTCAGACATAATTGAAGGGAATCAACCCGAAATTCCACACGTGAGAAACGAAAAATAGAGAAAACATGCGCCAAGAAAAAACAATCACACGCACAACACAATATTTATGTGGTTTGGCCAATTTGCCTACGTCCACCAAGTTGCAGGGATTTCACGGAAAAATACAAAGTGCGGTCGTCTCTATATAAAAAAAACCCTAATAACCAAAACTACGTTTTCAATATCCTAAGCACAGGATTCACAATGGGCTACAAAATGGGGCCAAAAGAATCTCCCATTAAAAAAACCACGCAACATTATTCGGGTCTGGTCATCAACAGGATCAAACAAAACTAGGCTCCACAATGCCCAACAATAATCATCATGCTGCAAAGTTTTTCCTTTGCAAAATAAATAAATCATCAGCATATAGTAAATGACCAGGTGCCATGACTCCTCATGGAGAGGACATGCGTGGTAGAACCCCTCTGAAACTAGGAAAGAAATGTATCTTTTAAGGAAGTTCTTTGCAATGAAAAATAATAATAGAGATAAAGCGTCGCGTTATTGAACATTTGAAGTGGCCCTTGGCATAAAAATTTATTAAATTTAATTGAGAGATGTGCTAAACTTATAATGTTAGAGTTCCAACATCTAACCGTGTCCCCGAAATCATTCCTTATAGTATCCACTAGACTGACCATCTTATTTTGTTGAACACCTTTCAGAGGCGTCATATTATTGTTAGATATATATCATGTATTTTATTGGAAAGAAATAATTAAATTGTATTGAATTATTTGAAAAAAAAAAGAATTTAATTATTAGACCTCTTTGATCAAAATAAATTATTTTTTTTATTGTTATTATTTTCAGGTTTATTTCTGTCGAACTAGCTAGGAAAATAAGACTATTGGAGACAGTTATCTGATGGATTAGTGAAATAGTAAAATCACTATTTTTTACTAAATTCTAACTTGTTAGTGGAGGTTATAATTTGTTTCTATGTACATAAATCTTCTTTACCTTGGAAAACTCACAAATCATTTTTCATCTTCTAAACTTAATAAGAAAAGATTTTATAATTATTTTTTTGATATATTTGTTCTTGAGTAGAAATTGAGAGTTCTGAAAATCGTTTGTAATTGCACAACAAGTGATTCGATCATTGTATCGCAGGAGTAGAACTTGAGAGTTCTTAAAATCGTATGTTATTTCACTTTAGGATTTCATGCTTCCACGAATCTGGATCTTTCTTACTTTCTACATTTTATTGTTTAGAAAAGGTATCTACAACTAATTTTTATCCTAAAGTTTCCACCAAAAGAATGTTTATCAAAAGTGTTTTAAGGCAATCTGAAGCTAAAGCAATACTATCCTCAATATTTCCACAACTGATAAATTCGAATATATTAGGTGCCACAATTCTCTCCGCTATAATTGCTAACCTTCTTTCAAATGTCATAGTGATAAGTATGAACAGGAAATTGCTCAGCACAATTTGTCGAAACTGACATGGTGAATTTGCCTTTACAAGATAGTGCCTAGTGCAGAACAATTATCTGGAGAAGAATATGTTCATCTTAATGTATATGCAGGGTGTTGGTCCCAATCGAGTTTGTCAGAACATTCAAAAACCGAAAGCATATACAGAAAGTAAATCGCAAAAGTAAAAAGATATCAACATAAATTTTTGATAATGCGATTTATAAGTAAACAGGCCAACCCGAATTGTCCTTCATTTTTGGGCTCGAATTCACAGCCCAATGACAGAAATAGTGAGGTACCCCAAGAATTTAACATGGGCCATTAACTTCGATCAAATTACCTTGATGAAAGGACTTATCAAAGGAGGATCAAGGCAAGCGTTGAATCTAAAAAGTTTTGCGAAGTTTATCATTTTATAATTTTCTCAAATATATAAAGAAATAATCACTACAGACATGTCAACAAGAATAATATGTTTTTGAATTGACATTTTACTAAATATTTTTGGAATTTCACGGTTGTCTCCGCTGTTTTTAATTCTCTGTGAACCAAGCATTAGAATTTTCTGTCTTGATTCACTGGGAAAATATTGGAAAAATTGTCACCTGTGGATTATATCGATATTTATATTTGAGAAATCCATTATCAAATTTTTGATAATCATAGATTTATTCACCGTAAACAAGTAAGCGCTCAAGTCTAAAGAATCAAATTTTTCCTAAATTGTGACTAAAAATATATATAAAATTCGACGATGGAACAATGAATGATGCTACCAATTCTGAAGATGACTTCTTCACAACTATTCTCGAAAATCACTAGGCAAAGAAAAATTAATGTGAAAATTATAATTAATGAAGCATTTTTATAAATAATAAATATTTGATATTTTATTGCAGAATGATCATAATCAATAGATTTATTGGAAGTTGCTACAACTCGATGAAAAGAGTCGAATTAGCTAGTGTTTTGCCAAGCGAGCGGCGACGGCCAGGGCATGATGGCAGCACTTAGGGTCATATCCAAACTCGTGTTCGCAGCATGGAGGCAGACCAAATGCATGACCACCGTTCAACAAAGCCATGGCAATGGTGACTAGTAAAGCCACCACCACCATCTTCTTCGTAACAAATTTCTTAAGAACTCCTTCCATATCAAAACTCTTAATTCAATTTTTTTTTTTATCTCCTCTTCAGTATGCAATTTGTGTGAGTGTGTCTATAAATAGGTGGATGTACATTCAATGATCAGAGATTCTATGCATAGACATTTCATGTCAGTTATATTTTTTCCATATTTAATTGTTAGTAAATTCGGTGAGATAATATGAAATTCTATAAATATATTCATTATATATGCTTAATTCATAAAATTACAACCAGACTGATCCGTATGAATATTGATATATATGGCCGCTGTACAGGTAAGCCAGCCTGTAATATTCTGTCTATTCATTGCACGTTCTAGAAAAAAAGTGAGAATCATGGAAAAAGTATTAATTGTTGTTAATAAATTAGTATTTGTGAAATACCATTGCCTCCATTTAGTCCTAATTATAACCTATAAACATGATATAATTGTTATCAATAAAATACTCATAAAAGTATATTATTAGCACGAGTACCTAGTCAACGAAGCGATAAAAATTGATTTTTTTTTCTTTAATTCAAAGCAAGTTAGAAAAGTTCCTTTCTCTAGAAAACAAAACGTTAGTATTCTCGTTATCAAATTGTGTAATGACAAAGCGGTATACATTATTCGATTTGATTAAATAGTTTTGACTATACCATTTGATAAAAATCATATAATTGTATGAATGTAGCTTATTGCTTGTCAATATTTCAGAAGAATATTCAACTATTACTCTTGTCAATATCCAAAATAATTATGTTGTTCTTGTACAGTCACGATTTTATGCATATCAATTTTTCAAAAAATTGTATTAATGTACTCCACAAGGAGCACTGTACTCTTATCTATATTTCAAAATGTTATTATGTTGTTTCTAACAAAGCATACCTTAATATGAAGAAAATGAAGAATCATGATTTATTGTTACTGAAGAAACACGACCTATATAAATAAATATTCAAGAAAAATATTATTTGGTTATTCATGAAGAAATCAAAATAATATTCTAAAATAATATTGTCCTAGTCCCAAGATTAACTTTATACAAGTGTAAATCTAATCTAATAAATGTGCTAATTCTCCTATAGAAACAATTTATATACAAATATTTCGCAATCCTAGTATTTAAAAAAAAAAAAAGGTAGTATGCTTATACTCTTCAAAAATATAATTGTATATAAAATAGTCAAATATCTCTAAAGAATATGAAAGTGTTTTTGAAGAAACACAATATTGTTGTAAATGGTAAGTTATTGGTGAATGACCCTGGTGCCCTAGAAATTATTACCGTATCCGTAATCGTTCCTATAAATATAGGGTTTTGGTTTTCATTATAATGCATACAAGTCAATTGATATTTATTTTCTGACTCTTTTCATAACACTTGATCAGCAACGAAGGCTTAATTTTTCAAAGTTTAGAGAAGATTCACGATGAATTGTCAAGATACTTGCTTGATTGATAGTCCTACTACACATACTATTCTTCAACACAAAAATTATTTTTTGAATTTAACATTAGCAGAAAATAATGTTAATACGATATCAAGTGCATCGAAAATCGTTGAAGGCTTCGAAAGAGCTTGTATTATTTTACCAAATAATACAAATTATATATTGACAATGCACTTTATTGAAGCAAATCCAGAAGATATTTGCTTAGTTTTAAAGTATCCGCTGCAATGGATATTTCATTGAGATGATACAAGAAAATAATGTTGAATATCTTTGCATAATTTTTTTTTTTTGTATGTGGCCACATGCACTACCATCCGTCATGTATTATACATTTATAAAAATTGTCAAATCAAATATTGTCACGAACCAGAAGTTCGTTAATCCAAAAATATTTATGATTTGGCATGATCGGCTTGGATATCAGGGAGTTATAATGATTTATTGAATAATAAAGGTCAATATTGAATCTCCAACTTTTTTGAAAAGGATTCATGAAGATATATGTGGGACAATACATCCACCTGTGAACTATTTCGTTATTTTATGGTATTATTCTTCTACTAGATGGTCACATATTTTCCTACTTTCCACTAGGAATGTAGTTTTTGCTAGACTACTTGCTCAAATCACAAACTTACGAGATCAATTTCCGGATTACTCAATCAAGACTATTCATCTTGACAATGTTGGTGAATTTAGATTACAAGTATTTGATGATTATTGCATGTCAATTGAGATTATTGTTGAATATTTGGTTGCGCATGTCTATACACAAAATGGTTTACTTGAGTCATTTATTAAACGTCTACAACTTATTGCTAGACCATAACTTATGAAATTAAAACTCTCAACTTCTGTTTGGAGTCATTCCATATTACGTGTATTCTTCTACTAGATGGTCACATATTTTCCTACTTTCCACTAGGAATGTAGTTTTTGCTAGACTACTTGCTCAAATCACAAACTTACGAGATCAATTTCCGGATTACTCAACCAAGACTATTCATCTTGACAATGTTGGTGAATTTAGATCACAAGTATTTGATGATTATTGCATGTCAATTGAGATTATTGTTGAATATTTGGTTATGTCTATACACAAAATGGTTTACTTGAGTCATTTATTAAACGTCTACAACTTATTGCTAGACCATAACTTATGAAATTAAAACTCTCAACTTCTATTTGGAGTCATTCCATATTACGTGTTGCATCAATGGTTCGTATCAGACCAACATCATATTATCAATATTCACCTTTTTAACCTGCATTTGGCCATCAACCAAATATGTCTCACCTAAGGGTTTTTGGCTGTGTTATTCAAGTCCCTATTTTACCCCCACAAGGGACTAAAATGGGTTCCCAATGAAAACTTGGGATTTATGTAGGTTTTGATTTGCCATCTACATTAGGTATCTTTAACCTGCACGTTTTGTAGATTGTTATTTTAATGAAATGACTTCCCCAATTTTGGGAGGAAAAAACTACATATTGATAAACATGGTAAAATTTCTTGGAATGAAACAATTATATCTCACTTTGATCCTCGTAGCACTCATTTTGAGAAAGAGGTTGAACAAATAATTCATTTGCAAAAAGTTGCAAATCAATTACCAGATATATTTGTTGACACAAGAACGGTGACAAAGTCATATATACTAGCAGAAAATCCAGCAAAAATTAATGTCCTTGCAGAACAATTTGCTATAGCAAATGAATCTCAAATATGCTACAAATTTGGTCGACCAGTTAGTTCAAAAGACTCTGTCGAAAAAAAAGTATAAGATAAAAACTAAAAACTTCAAAACAAGTAACATTAAAGAAGATTGATAATCAAATATTAAAAATATGATTCCTGATGACTCACAAGTGTTAGAAAATAATGAGATTTCAACAAATTATATGTTATCTCACAAATTATAGGATTAACAATATTTTCGTCTTTAAAGTGGTTCTTGATATTATGTAAAATGAGGATCCTCAGCCACTATTTGTTAAAGACTATCAAAATAGAAATGTTTGGCCAAAGTGGAAAGAAGTTATACAAGCGGAATTGAATTCCTTGGAGAAATGAAAAGTGCTTGTGCATGTAGTTCGAACACCTGAAAATGTAATCCCTGTTGGATACAAATTGGTTTTTGTACGAAAGAGAAATGAAAATAATGAAATTACAAGATACAAAACCAGACTCGTAGTTTAAGGTTTCTCACAAAAACCAAGAATTGATTACGAGAAAATATATTCTCCCATAATTGACACCATAACTTTTAAATTCTTAATTAGTATGACCGTGTCACAAAAGCTCGATATGCACCTTATGGATGTAATGTTTGCCTATTTCACTTGATAGTGATATATATATAAAATTCCGTGAAGGACTTAAAGTCCGAGAAAAAAATGATACATGCCAGAGAATCATGTTCTCAATTAAATTGCAAAGATCATTATATGATTGAAACAATTCAGATGCATGTGGTATAACGCCTTAGAGAATTTTTGTTGAAGGAAGGCTATAAAAATGACGATACCTGCCCATGTGTTTTCATAAAGAAAATTTGTAATTGTGGCAGTTTATATTGACGACTTAAATTTAATTGAAACTTCTGAAGAGCTCAACAAAACTGCAGATTATTTGAAAAACGAATTTGAGATGAAAGATTTCGGAAAAAATCAAATTCTATCTTGGGTTGTAGATTAAACATTTTCCAGAAGGATTATTTATTTATTCATCAATCTACATATACAAAAAAGGTCTTAAAATGATTTTATATAAATAATGTACATCCATGCATCATCTATGGTTGTTCGATCACTTGATGTAGAAAAAGATCATTTTCTTTCACTTCAAGATGGAGAAAAGATTCTTGGTCCTGAAGTACTATATTTTAGAGAAATTGGAGCATTAACTTATTTTTCAAATTGTACTTGACCCAACATAGTTTTTTCTATAAATCTCTTTGCAAGATATAGCTCTACACCAACACAAAGATATTGGAATGATGTCAAACATATTTTTCGTTACCTAAAGTGTACTACTGATTAGGGATTATTTTATTCTCAAAAGTCGAGATCTGCTTTAGAGGGATATGCAGATGCAAATTATCTCTCTAACCCACATAAGGCTAAATTATAAACACGATACATGTTTATACATAGAGGAATAGCTATATCACATCAACATCCTCAAATCATTATGAAATTATTGCAATTCATGAAGCATGTCGAGAATGTGTTGGTTGAGGAACATGACCCATCATATCCAAGTATCATGCGGATTAATTTCAACAAAAGATAGTCTAATAATTTTGTACGGAGATAATGCTGCTTATATTACACAACTCAAATGAGGTTATATCAAAGGTGACATGACAAAAAATTCTTTCATACACACGGGCTTCATAAAAATGGGGACATCAATATTCACCAAATTCGTTCTAAGTGACAATGTGGCTAATTTATTTACAAAAGCACTGCCAATATCTACATTCAAGAAATTGGCTCACGAGATTGGGATGCATCGACTCCAAAATTTTAAGTGATCAACATTAGGGGAAGTAGTTGTACTCTTTTTCCTTCGCTTAGATTTTATCCTATTGGATTTTCTAGTGAGGTTTTAATGAGGTTGCATTTATCTTTAATATTCCAAAATAACTGTACTATTTTTCTTTCGTTTCATTGTTTTCTCCCATTGAATTTTTATCAAACAAGATATTAATGAAGCATATATTTTGTATTGTGTCATTCAAGGGGGAGTTTTGTAATTGGTAAGTTATTGATTAATGATAATTGTACCCCTGCAGTTCTAAAAATTATTACCATGTGTATCCTTAATCCTTCCCTATAAATTTTTTGTACATTTATTAAAGTGTATGCATTCCCATAAATACATACAAATAGAGAGGCTAAGAGAGAAATACAGTTTCTTCATTTATATATGTTTTGCATGTTTAATCAATTATTTTATGTTTAAGTGAAAATTCAAACTTTTGATAAATGTTAGCTTAGCACTTTTAGTTAAATGCCTCCAATTAATTTCTAAACAACTACAATAGAGAACAAAGTGATTCCCATTTCTATCCAGGTAATACTATTTTATATGCTTCAATTAAATTCCAACATCAAAAATTTTCCCACTACATGGTTAGAGCCTAGTGTTTCCCATCTAGTGATTTTAATAGTACAATATAAGTAGAATCTCTCCACCACGGTATGATGGACATTAATGAATGCTGAGAATATATATTTAGCTTGAACAGTTATATAATATCCTAAGTCCTAACTAGTAATATCTTAGAACAAGTTTCTAAGTATCAATTTGATTGGACAAAGTATTAGGGGGAGGAATTAAGAAGTTTGAAATGCTCTAACCAAAATTGTCATCTTGAAAGGATAATTCGTTAATATTATCATTAACAAATCAATAACACATCTGAAGCTTAATGGCCTTTGATTCCAAGATAAAAACCTTCATAAGAAATAGAGTAAATAGTAAAAATGGTCAATTGAGAAGGCATATACTCTTGATGAGTATATAAACATAACAAATTGTAAAAACTTTAAAAAGGTATAGGTACCTAAAATATTAAAAAATCAAATATATCAGTAAGTTATGACATTACGAAGAAAGAAATAAGATCCAAAAGAAAAATTTGTTGACAACATTTTTATACATAAATAAACGTTTCCTATTGTTAAATATGGGAAAGATATTGAGGGAAATCCATCAAAGAATATCAAGGTAAAAATATTTGACCAAATAAAATGACACGATCTTAACAAAATGGAAATTACTAGAGAAGCTTTATGTTTTTGAACCCCTAGTCCAAAACTTAAGGGAGTATATACTTATGCGAAAAGGAAATGAGAAAAATGAAGTCATAACATGTAACGCACTACTTTCAGCATAATGAATTTCACAAATACTTGTATAAATATATAAATGATGATGTGAGAGATGCAATCATAAGTCTATATCTTGTTATCATGTAATACATGAAATGTGATTGCGTATAATAAATGTGGCTATAACCAACTAATCTAAAATGATTATTAGTATTATCCATAAAGAATTTTATATGCTTAAAGCATATAATTCAAGTGATGGGAGTAAATACACAATATTGTGTAAATAGTCAAGGGGAAGTGTTGTAAATAAATACTATTTTTGAATCACCATTATATATATAGAAAATAAATTCACTACTTATTTCCTTA
>CAIGRP010082770.1:0-10517 GCA_903798385.1 Fraxinus cuspidata
TACTATAGATCTTACTATTTCTTTAGCAAATTTTTCTATCATATTTTCCTTAAACCATGTTAATATCTTTTGAGATGCATTTAATTGTTCTTGATATCCGATTTTATCAAATTCATTTTCTTTTCGTTTTTTCTTAATTTTCTTAATCTTATATGATCCTCTCTTAGATCTAGGTTTTTTTATAAGTTTTATCAGTCATTTTTAGCTGTAAAAATTCTTTTGGTCTTTATTGTACTTCCTTTTATATTATGGTAATTTAGTTGTAAATTTTATGTTGGGGTATTTTAGATAATTCCATAAAATGGTGAAAGGCCATTTGTCCAAATATTCTCAAGCAATAGGCTATCTCATCAAATTTCCCTGACATCGCCGTCGAATGAAGTGAAAAATAGGTGGGATACACGAATCGGAATATTTTATCTTGTGCTATTTACGGCAATTGAATTTGCAATACTGAAAATTACTGTCTTAAGAGTAATAGATATGTCACAATTTTGTATCCACTTTTCGACGGATTGCCTTTGTAAAATTTAATCGGATGCACAGAGATTGCGGGTTCAGTTTTTCTCGATCGGAATAATTATTATTGTTTAACGATTTGGTATGTTAGTAAAATAGTAAATATATAGAGAGGTTGGGATTCGAGTTTAGAATCGGAGTTTCATCTTTATTTTCACCATGAATTTATGATTAGTCATTTACTGTTTCGTGCCTTTTCTTGCTAATTGTTGGTTTTTGCGTCTAGGGTTTCTTCACCGTGCATTTTTTGTTTCACTGTTCTTTTCCCTTGAATTGATACAAATTTCCTCTTTTAATTTTCTTGTACGTACTGATGTTTATGGATATATTATACGCTAGCGAGTTTCGGAATTAACATCTTATTGCTTCTATTATTGTTTATTCTCTGAGTGAAAAAACCTCGGTTGCTCCCTTAACAAAATTCAAAATGTGATCGTTTCGGTTTTACCCGTGCCTCTTTTGCATTGAAATACTTAGTTTTATTTTATATGATAGGGCATTGCTTTTGCTGCAGCCAACGAGTCAGTGAAATCGAAATAGAGAAATGTCCTTCCAAGAAGAAGAAATGGACTATGCTGCTGGCAATAATGAGATAGGTGAAGTAGACGAGAATATGTACTTCGCTGGTCAAATAATGGGAGACACGGAGTCTGACGATGAAGACGAGATTGAATATGAGCATTTGGTTTGTTCAATTTATGTGTACAAGTTTGCATATACGCATTCAGCCCCTGATTATCATTACTTCTTGAATGATTTTTTATGTTTTTCTTTGGTTTTGTCACTGGTGATACGAATTAACTGATTTGTGGAATTAGGACAATAAGATTACGGATACATCTGCTGCTGAGGCCAGGAGAGGAAAGGATATTCAAGGAATTCCATGGGAAAGACTAAGCATTTCCAGGGAGAAGTATAGGCAGAGTAGAGTAGAACAGTATAAGAATTATGAAAATATCCCCCAATCCGGAGCTGGCTCAGAGAAGGTAACTTTCATTTTTTCATGGTAACTGTAGCTGCCACCTTAAGTTTTTTTTTTTTCACCTTAAGATTTTTTATTTATATTTGTATTGATGTATTATAATTTATAACAACTAATTTTTGATTTTTTTGATTTGTTTTTTTCAGGAATGCAAGCCTACTAGGAAAGATGGAGTGTATTATGAGTTCGGGCAGAACACTAGATCTGTGAAATCAACTATCTTGCATTTTCAGGTAAGACGAGGTCTTTTGAAATGTTCCAAATGACTTGTAGGTTCTGAATTCACTTCTAATATTGGGTACTAGTGGGATTTTAGCTTGTCTACATACAATTTGTATAAATTTATTCATGAATTATTATTTGGCTTTAACTGCGGTAAATAGTAAATACCACGCTCAAAGAGAGGTGTAGGTATTTGATCAGATATAGAAGGATGAAGGTGGCGTGGGTGCGGGTGGGTGAAAGGACTTTGCATTTATCTCTGTCGTGAAACAGTTGAGTTATGATTTATGATGATAGAAGAATTCGATGTTTGATTGATATCTTGGAGGCGATTGAACTCCTATATATTCTAGCATGAGCTAGGCATTCTTAAGGTGATTTATTAACTTATTGGCAGACTTGAGGTATGAATATGCTGGAAGAGCGAGCGATAATGAGTTCACCTGAAAGGTTATCACTATCCACAATGTTTCTTTATTGCTACTCTTACATTGCCCGTGCGCACAAGGGGTGGGGTGGGGTGGGGGCACTAAGAGAATGCGTTATCACATTAATGTCATCTTTTCACATGAAGCTATACCTTGTGGAACCTGGAGGTCAAGTTTAAGTTAATATGCAGGAATATGATACCCGTTATGCTAATGATGAATGGTAAAAAACTAGATTCATGTGGTGATTTATTTGCACACTACGTCGTGAAATAGACTTGAATATTGGGCTTCTTTTGATATCAATTTAGACTAGCGTGTTGTGGCTTTTTCTTAGAATAGTATCATGAGCAATATCACAATTTTGTTTATTGTTTTGGCATTTAGCATCAATGTGTTGGTTTAGATTTTGACTTATTCATCATTATGTCTGACATTGCAGTTGAGGAACTTTGTTTGGTCTACGTCAAAGCACGATGTTTACCTCATGTCACATTATTCAATCATTCATTGGTCTTTATTAACTTCCAAGAAGACAGAAGTTCTTAATGTTTTTGGCCATGTGGCCCCGTGTGAGGTGCATATTTCTTATGAGGATTGGCTTTCGGTCATTTAGGTTAATGAGTTTGTTGGTTCTCTCTTGCACCAATAATATATGGTGTCTGGAATCTGCACTTCCTTTGTTTTTCTGACAGAAACACCCAGGAAGTTTACTGGAGGGATTTACTCAGACACAAGTTAGTACTCTGGCAGTGCGCGGCAATTTATTGATTGCTGGGGGATTTCAAGGGGAGCTTATTTGCAAGGTAATTCTATTTCTTGATGAATGCTCTGCCCGCAGTATCTGTTCTCAAATATGGTGTATCATGGAAAAAGGCATGTATAACATGACTTTTAGCACGTACCAATTTCTCTATTTGGGGTTTCTCCTTTTCTTATGATAAGTTTCTTTTACCACTAATGCATGTAGTTTGGTTTTTGGGGTGTCTTCTCTTACTTCATTGGCAACCTAAAGAAATAAAAATGAAAAGATAACTATTTTCTTTCTGTGATAGGCGGAAGTGATAGTCAAGGAATTAACTGTTTACTGACTAAATGCTTGATGCAGTATCTAGACCGACCTGGGGTTACCTTTTGTACCAAGACAACTTATGATGACAATGCAATCACAAATGCAATTGAAATCTATGACAGTCCAAGGTTAATCTCATTATCCTTTTTAGCTCATGTTTGATACACATTAAAATTCTCATTCTTCTACTTATTTTCAACCACGCATTTTTCAATAAAATAATATTTTACATCACATCAATAACTTTTCTTTCTTTTTCAATCACACATTCTCCATCAATCTACTATTTCAGAATACATTCTTACAAAATAATGTGGATCAAACACACCCTTAATATCGATCCACACCCTTTTACTTCTACCTTGGAAGGTGAAGTAGAGATGCTTCGCCAGTGACCCTTGTGTTAGCAATTAACGTTCATGCATATTCTGTGACTAATTGGCTTTAAATCACTGTCAGTGGTGCTGTTCATTTCATGACTTCAAATAATGATTGTGGAGTACGAGACTTTGATATGGAGAGATTTCAGCTTATCAAGCACTTCGCGTATCCTTGGCCTGCAAATGTAAGTACAGTTTCTTTTCACTAATGGATATACCTGCATTTTGATGTACTAAATAGGATTTAACGAATATTTTCTTGAAGTACAATGTAACAAGAAATCAACAAACAGAATACAAATTTGTTTTTATTTGTTTATGTATTTATTTATAGGTTTGTGCTGCATTAATTTTACATCACTTAAAACTGTATATCTGCAGACATGCTTAAAACGGTATATCTCTCCCCTCCCCCCCTCGTAATCTTAACTCACACATAAAAATGGGCAGACATATTTACTGATAGAACAATTGGCACTACCGTTGTTTATTGGTGTCAATAGGTGCTTTGGGCTACTCTTGGATATAAATACCTCTTGTTTGTCCTAAATTCTGAAACTTTTTAGTTCCAACTGATAAATTTTATGAATTCAAATATTGGGTTGATATTTCTTCTACATCCGCCAATCTGTAATTGAGATGGTCTTAAAGTTGCAACATTGATTTTTATCAAAGGAGAAATATGGTAGTATATGTAGTCAAGTTGAATTTATTATGTATGCATTTTAATGGGAGGATATTAGCTGCTTGCAGAAAGATAGCCTGAGTGAGATTTGAAGTTGAAACAGTAGAAAGAAGATCTTGATAAGTTCTCTATTTGGTATTTGATGATAAGTAAGATCAATTAATGCAAATCGGTGTGTATATAACCTAAAGAACATTAGACCGATGGTCTGAAAATAGAGCCATAATACTGTTCTGACTTTGGGAAAGATCAATTCATTCGCTGCTGTTGATGGTATTATTGAACTTATCAGTGTACGAGTGTTGTGCATGCTGATCTGCTGCTGCCGCAATTGAATCTCATAGTTTAATGCATTTAATATTTTTGTTCCAGAGAGGAGGGTGTATTCTGAGAGGTTGGTTTCCTTGGATGTACATGGATTGAAATTTTAAGTGGTTATCTACCTGTTCATAACAATATTTCATGAAAGTTTGGAGGTTAGAGATCATGGAAGAATAACTTCTCAATGCTCTTTATTCTGCTCTTTATTCTTATTAATCAATTTCTTTACCAATTGTCTATGTACCTATCACAGCGATCTCAATATGTTCTCTTTATTAGTCACTAAATATTTTCACATAAAGCAACCACCAGGTAGTTTCATGAGGATGAGGTTTGGGAACGTTCTCTTTCTATGATAATTTTATTCATAACGAGCAACCACCAGATCTTGTGCATGAGGGTCAGTTTTGGGGCTGCAAAGCAAAGATTGAGCCCACTACAGGTTATAGAGTTGATAACTTGGAGATGATTAATGAGACTTGGGCTTATTTTGTTTTGATATGAAATTATGTATGCCTTATATAATACACCCAATGGCATATTTTCCATAAAGTTTAAAGGTTATAAGCTTTATATTGGAAATAATTGATTAGGTTTGTATTTAACTTGTTCCCTTACATTTTAAAAGGTATGGCAATCGTGATTTTTGTGTGTTCATAGTGCAGATTGATTTTTTTTCCATTTATAAGTATTTAATGATACAGCATTCTGCGTGTTTATAGTGCATGTCCATTTCGAAGGGTATAACCATCACACTCTGTTTGTTTACAGCATACCTCACTGAGTCCAGATGGCAAAGTCGTCGTTATTGTTGGAGACAACCCTGACGGAATGCTGGTGGATTTTCAAACTGGGAAGGTAGTATCCCTGATTTTCCATTTCTGAAACTAATTGAACTGTGGAAAGATCTGATATAGAATTCCGGAGTGGCTAATGGACAAAGAATTTTTTCACTTATCGACTCTTTTTTTTATGGTAGACTGTCACGCATCTACGTGGACACTTGGATTTCTCTTTTGCTTCTGCATGGCATCCAAATGGTCACATCTTTGCCACTGGAAACCAGGACAAGACTTGCCGTATATGGGATGCTCGAAACCTGTCAAAGCCAGTTGATGTACTTAAAGGAAATCTAGGTGCTATTCGATCAATCCGTTTCACATCTGATGGGCAATTCATGGCGATGGCTGAGCCAGCTGATTTTGTTCATGTCTATGATGTGAAGAATGGTTTTGAGAAAGAACAGGAGATTGATTTTTTTGGCGAGATCTCTGGGCTTTCTTTCAGCCCTGATACAGATTCCCTCTTCATTGGAGTGTGGGATCGCACTTATGGTAGCCTTTTTCAGTACAACCGATGCAGGAACTACTCATATCTAGACACTTTAATGTGAATACTATTTGATTCCTTTGCACACATTGTTGGAGCAAAACTTTCTTGTAGAACGCACAGGTTACATATCTCGTATTACATTCTCAAGAAAGGAGCCTGAGGTGGCACATTTGCAGAACTTTGTTGTCAGATCGCTGGTGTGTCCTCAAATAATGCCTACTCGTGTTCCATAGAAGTGAATATATGAAGCTTGGACTGCATCTTGCTGCAGCCACAAATAAAATCTTCATCTCAGCACAAGACAGATTTCGTTCGTTGAAATGTCACTTCGTTGATGGCAATTGATGTGTATATGGAATTTTATACTGTATCATTAACTTTTCTGGAGTTGAGTGGGAATTGACTGCCTGCTATTAACTCAAATAAAAAGATTCTTTGATTTGGAAGAAACTATACATTTGATGGTTTTAGCAAGTTGAAGAAATTATATAAGAGATGCTTGAAAGTTGTTTATCTGTAAATTGCTGAACTATAATAGGTTAGTGTTTTCGCAGATTTAATCCCATGAAAATGGTGGCTGGCAAAATGGGAGACTAAATTTAATCAAGTAGAATTTTGTGAAACTCTTTCCTCTCAAACCATTCTCTTAGCAAATTCTCTATTCTAGTGCAGGTCTCTCGAATGTTGGAGAACCCACAAGTATGTGAAGAAAGAACCCATAAGAATGTGACGAAGTGGTTCTTGCTCACCGGACCATGCTGTCAACTGAGTTTTCTCCATTTTGCTCAGTTGGTAAGTCATGCAATTTTCTTGGCATTCATTCGAGATGTTAGGTGAATGTGTTTGCTTATTGACTCTTGCTGGCTAAAATTTGAAATATTCTGCTCATGAGGCTGTAGAAATCTTGCATTAGCCTAATATACCGACACTCATGGTGGCTGAGCTTGCAAATGCCCATTTTGTGCAAAATCAGGCAGGTTTTTAATATTTTAGAAGGGAATTGGAGATTTTGTTCTGAAATGTAGGTATATTTGTTGTTGGAGAAGAACTTTTAGTAGATTTTTGCACTAAAATGATTTGGATGAATTTATCAATTCTTAAGCGTGATTAATATAAGAATACCAATCTTTTCGTTGGAATTTTGATGCAGCACAATCAGACAATCAGTGCATTGATCGATGTATCCCTATCAATAATTTTCTAGAAATGGACGGGATTCTATAATTGGAAAAAAACTCCCAATGGTTGTCATATAGCCTGGATCACCTGCTGGCATCACCCTTGACAGCTTCGTGTACTTGCAAATTGTTTGAAGAAAAGAGAGACACTATATTCGTCTTTACTTACTCAAAATTTCCATGTTGCAGTCTTCCTGTATATGGTTCTCCATTTCATTATTAGCCTGCAGATACCCATTAATATAGCTTAAAATGCTTTCTTCTTCTGCTTCTAGCTGCTGCATGCACTCTTCAAAAGCAGCCACTACTTCTGGACTAAATACTGAATGATTTCCATCTTCTTCCCTTCTCACAGGATTTACCTTATTATAGCTGCCAAATTTTGGAGTAACATAAGTTCCGGGAGAATAAACTTGCCCCTCTACATGAAGCCATTGCCTAAGACTTGCAATGGCTGGGCACTCGACTGGTGACATATCAAGTGATTTGAGCCCCTGTGCAACAGCCTTCCTTTTCCAACCTGTATCTCGCGCAGCTCCTTCTTGAACATAATTCTTGAAATCATCTGATTTTTCCTTTGAATTTGAACTGGAACTCTTGTGCTCTGAAGGTCCTTCATTAATGTCAAATTTGCTCTTCTGAAAATCTTCAGCATTTCCATGAATGTTGCCATCATCACAATCTTCATCCATAGGTTTCAATGTTTGTACATTCTCAATTAGTGCTGACTCGTTATCTTGAAAGGATTCGCTACCACTTGTGTTGGATATATAAATTCTCTTTAGAAAGGAATCATATTCCTCGACCGTGTGAAAGCTTCTAGAGCCTCTGGAATTCTCCTCTCCCCAATCTAATTTATTTTCACCAAGCCCCTCAATCCGAGGATCTTGTATGGAAAATTTCTTATCCAGTATTATCTGACAGCTTTTCGACCTTGACAAACTCCCAAAATCGTTCGTTCCTACAGCATCTTGGTGCTGTAATGAGATTTCTGCGTATGCTTTTCCTTTGGCAATCTCAGCAGCCACAACAGCTGTTTTCGGATCTCTGTTTGTAACTTCACTGGCAGTCTGTGCAGAATATACAAAGGCAAGAAACTGTTCACTGGCGTTGTGGGAAGTTAACGATTCTTCCCACACAGGAATGGCTTTGGATGTTCTTTGGAAGCCACGATTCAACTCTTCTTGGAAGCTTAATGATTGAGTAACTGCTTCTTTCGAAGGTATGCATCCCATTTTATGACTGCCTAACCCTGTATTAGATAGATGGAATTGTGCAGAACCTCAATAGTGCTGCATTTTCTGTATAGAAATCCACGAAAAAGGAGATGAAAAGGGTGAAATCAAAATCTGGTGGTATAAATCCCCAAAAAGTTGCATATTTAGCTAAATCCGCATCTTATGGTTTGAATTTAGCTAGTTGTATTAGTTGAACAACTCAAAAGTGTTATATTTTGGACAGTATTTTGAAATTTTGGTGCCTCAGCAATACCTTTTACCTTTAAAGCACCCTGAAACGTGTAATGATGGTGAGGAATAGGGAGACAAGATTAGTTTATGATCGTTTAAAATTGATTTAGCAGAAAGCAAAACTTTAATTTTTAATGATTCTTCCATTTTTGCACGGCGCTCTATGCACGTGCCAATCCATACGACTTTCTTCTTCCTTTTTAATTATTAATTCAAACAACTCCATCTTCACTCAAATCAACTAAAAGTTTTTCCTTTCATGTTTTCCAGGTAGAAAATGAGAGGTACAGGTCTAGACTATAATACCAAAAAAGAATATCTTGATATATTTAGCATAGGCGAAAGATTCTTTATTCTAACCTCGTCGGATTTATTGCTAGATCTACTCGACTACAAGTTAGCAGAATTACATAGATTCAGAAACTATCCTCTAGCATACTTGTTATTGTAAATGCTTGCAATAGAAGGAAGCTAGTAATGGAAGAAATGGGATTCCTCTGGTAACTAATAGGGCAGATACATGGATGCAGCAGACACCAGTTGAGACAGTTTCTTGGTATCTTTTGCTTGAGAGAGGGTGGTCAAGATCTCAAAATGGTTGCATGTGTTTTGGACAGGACAGTATAATAAACAACATTGTAGCTTTTTTAATGTTCAGTATAACATGGTCCTACCTGCGTGTCCGTCGAACACATAGATTGAGTTCTTGGCATTGTCCGGTTAGAATAGGTAGGTAGTCACAAACAGTTAAAGATATCAAGCTTGACTTTACAAATATTTTCAACTTTTGAGACTGATTAAAATAAAATTTCATTTGATTAATGAGTAAAATATAATCTATTAGTTCGATCTTGTCAGTTTCCATTTTCGTAGATTTATTATTGCCACTTTTTACATATTTTGTATGTAAAAATTAAAGACACAACATTCTCATTTTAGTATCGGGTATGGAAACAATTTAAAACAAACTTATAGAAATGTAAGCAAATGAAATACTGAAATATAAATTATGTCGAGGCGAAAGTTGAACTATTTTCCTTAGGACAATGAGTTTAATGAATACTGGCACTCATCTCTCAAATTACAATGATTATTTTTGTAATAATAGTACTTAAAATTATGAGAATCATGAACGAAACAACATTTTATACTATCCTTGAAATGAATTTGGACTTCCGAAAGTGCAAGGGCTGAATGTGATTGGATGAAAGTGAAGTACGAATTGAAAAGTAGTTTTTGAAAATACACCGTACTTGGAGAAGATATTTGGTCTATTCTATACGTTTGAAATTAGGGATGGTAACTAGGTAGGAATGGTCATCCCATTTCCCACTCCTTTTTCCATTTATTAGGGTGTGTTTAATGAATATTATTAAGGAAAAAATATATTTTAAATAGTGATATGATGATAAACATGTGGTTAAAAAATAAAGAAAAGTTATTGATATTATGAAAAATATTATTTTATTGAAGAATGTGTATCAAATAGGGGCTTAGTTATGTATTTTCATTTTAATATTATTTATTTACTTTTAAAATATGACTTAAATTTTAAAACATAAAACAAAATATAATATAATAATCACAGCAAGGTCCCGCAATAGATTTTTGCCATCTCCATTTGAAATAGACATGTTTTAGAAAGATGCGAACACTTGTTGCGTTTCACTATAAATATATAGACAATTATGCTGTAGAGGTGGGGTGTTTCATCTTTAACCCACTCTCATGTATATCCTCAAGACAATCGCTACCTCTTCGGGCCCAATCCAAGTTTTATATTGCGAAATTTGTAACGTACTAGGGTATCCAATTAGTAAGCTGGTTCGGGCTGATTTATTAGATTTTGATATTATTGATCGATTTGGGCGTATATGTAGAAATCTTTCTCATATTCATAGCTGATCTTCCAAAAAAAAAAAAAAAAAA
>CAIGRP010082774.1:0-13820 GCA_903798385.1 Fraxinus cuspidata
CTTAAATTATTTTCATTGCATGTCGACTATAATTTAGAAATGATTGAATGACTACATATGAAGTTTATTTATCGCTGTACTGCATCTCAGATTCTGTCTACCTATTTAAAAATGTTATAACTTGAACTACGGTGCATATTTTTAAGTGAAATTAGTTAAGTTCGAAAGATCTACGAGTCTTCTAATAGAAACCTTTGGAATTACCTTAAAATAATATTCATAGAAGGAGTTATGTTCGTTTTAGTGGACTACTACGAGTAAGTTCGAAAATATCTGTCTAGCGTAGTTGAAAAATGATTTCGTGCTTCAAACATTATCAAACCGAGCTCAATTTCTTATATGATGTACATATATGAATATCATAGTCTCTGTTAAAATTTCGTGATTTTTAGTCGACATTTGCTAGGTCAAACAATTTTTATCTTTCCATTGCTGCGCTAATGGAATTACTGATTTTCTTCCGAATGTTTTCCAAAATCAAGTTTTACCGTAATTGTCTAAATCTCTATAGACAATTATCTCCCATCATATATTTTTATAATAAATTTCCAACTTCAAATTTTTCTTATTTGAAATTTATTTTGGTTGACATTAAAGAGCTCAAATTAAAAANTTTACCGTAATTGTCTAAGTCTATATAGACAATTATCTCCCATCATATATTTTTATAATAAATTTCCAACTTTAGATTTTCCTTATTTGAAATTTATTTTGGTTGACATTAAAGAGCTCAAATTAAAAAGATTTTTAACGCTTCGAGTTCCTAAAATTTGGGGCATTACAGTGTTGAACTAACTGCTCGGGTCTGATACTTTATTTTTACAATTTCAAGCCCCTCAAGTTTGTTCCTTTATTCAAAATTTGCTCGAGCCTAACATCGTGCTGAATGGCTCGGGTCTTATACTTTGCTTTTATAGTTCCAAGATCCTTAAGTTTGTAGCTTGAACATTAAAGGATTCAATATGCTAGCCCAGCATCATACTTTTAAATTCGAATTACTACTCGAGATTATTAATAATGATAAAAGCATCAAAATAAAAGTAGTGTCGGTGCCCCCAAAAACATGAAACCCTGATCGGGCAATATACTTGTATAATTATGTCAAAAATATTGTATCAAAATGAACATCGAGGTGGGGGTCGGGTCCTAATATAGATCATCATTGGTCAGAGCCTGTTGACTTCATCATTATCTTTAGTGCTGCCTCGTCCTCGATCATCATCCCATCCGACGAAGAAAGCTTGAGGCCATCAATAACCTCTAGAATAGGCATAAGCTCAGGATGGTCAACGTCGAGTAACATGGATTGGAGAAAAGCTTAGGCATACTTGAAAGCATAAGTGTATAAGCCCAGGGCATATTCACCCTTCAGTGCCCCAAACTCCTCGGACTTCTTAAAAGTCCTCGATGGCCTTCACCCGAGCCTCTTCAAGTTGGGCTTCAAACTTCTTGGCCTTCCTCTGAGTTCGACCTTGGCTTCTTCGGCCTCATCCTTGGCGACCCCGACCTTATCTGGAGGATGCCTCAAACTATCAGCTCAGTATTTTTCTTCTCTAGGACAGAGGGTTCAACCTCAAGATCTTTTATCTTCCGCGACGCTCGATCTCCTCATTCAGCCTCATAGTTATTTGAGCTTGACTATCTCTCTTAAGGCTAAGGCTCGAGAAACGCACAAAGTTTGAACAATAAAAAACTTGGCTGGTTTTCAGGATTTTAAATTGAATAAACTAAGTATAAGCCGAAAGCTTGGGATTACCTCAGTGTTAGCATCTCGACCGCCGTCAACCTCACCAAAACTGAGGCCTTTGCCTCTATATTTCTCAAACAGCTCTGGTACTAGCGTACATTTCTCAGCGTCCTCGACGATCGAGGATGGGAGATGAGCGATGTAATTGTCGAGGTCAGTGACTAGTGTCGCAGCCTGGGGAGTATTAACTTAGGGATTCACCATCGTCACCCCTGCAACCTCGATGGTTGGGGTCTCACATTCGACCCCTAAAGTCTCGTCGGGACCTCTCCTCACCAACTCGGGAGTCCTTTCATGAGGTACATTGTTTATCTTTTTTCACACCTGCTTGGTCGAGGTTATCTTCGGCTTTTGTTGGACAGCGCACCAAAGATCTAAAGGGCCCAACGCCATTGATTTTCTACAATAACAAAAATGTACAAGTAGTTAGCATGAGGACTAGACAATTTCGTCAAACTAATGAAAATGGAAGATAGTTTGTTCCTACCCTCAACATTTCTCACATTCGCAAGGTCAAGGACTTCGTCCTTGAAGAGATCATCTAGGTTACAGGCTAAAGGCCTGAGACCCATCCTTCTCTAAAATTTTGAAATACACTTGACCCTCGATTAAATGAATTGTGTTCGGGAGTACAACAGGGATTGAGTGGATGGTTGGGGTTTTTGAGGGACAACAAAGAAAAATTTTGATTTCCACCCTATAAGGGAGCTCGTCATCTTCAGAACCATTAATCAACTCCAAGTTGACAAATAAACAAAATAGTTGAAGCTCGGGAGGACCTTCAACTCGAAGACCATCCTGATGAGGTCTAACCTCGGGACTATGGACAAGTATCTTCAAGCTATAAAAAAATAAATAAGCATCCTCCATTAGTTTGGAACGAGCTACCCAGGGCACATACGTTGGTCGACCAAAAATTCAATAAGGGGCGAATGGGCTACTTAAGCCCCCCTTCCAATGTATCCCTAAAAATTGCAATTTTTCATCCTAGGTACTAATCACTCTATCCTCACGCTCTGGAGCCCAAACGTCACACCTAGGCATTATCCAAAACTCATGGGCTATCCCAATTACATGCTGCTTTTTATACCTACAGGGGAGCTCGGGTATGGTGAGGGCGGGGTGACTATCGTTGGGGATGGCATAGGGATTATGGAAATGCCCTTCATCGTCGAGCGTTGAACTCGAATATGAGGAGCTATTATCACTCAACATTTTCTTTTCTAAAAAATGAAAACTTAAACACTAAAATTATCTAAAGGTTGCGAGCTCTTACCTTAAACCTAAAACCCGAAGTGGTCCAAGGAGTATTTTGAGAGTGTAAAGTGACAAATGAAGTGGGGTAGACATGTATCTATAAGATTTTGGAGAAGCCTAAAGGTCTTCCAATCCCGACCCTCAATCTCGTGCCACGTAACAACCATCTAGCCAGGGCAAAATCATTAGCTCTAGGGTTGAGGCCACATGTCACCCACCCTACATGGTACACTGCTGACTCATCACTCCTCTATCCTATCAAATAGATCATACTTTAAGGCTGATCATGTCTATTACTTAAAAGTTGATTAGTCCAATTTCAAGGCTAATCATGTTTATTCCAAGATTGATCATGCTTATTACTTAACGGCTAATCAGTCTAATTTCAAAGCTGATCATGCCTATTCTAAAGTTGATCACACCTATTACTTAAAGGTTGATCAGTCCAATTTCGAGCCTGATCATGCTTATTCTAATACTAAGCATGCATATTACATAAAGGCAAATTAGTCCAATTTCAAGGCTGATCATGCTTACCACAATGCTGATCAGTCCAATTTTAAAGCTAATCATGCCTATTCTAAGACTGATCGCGCTTATTACTTAAGGGCTGATCAGTCCAATTTTAAGGCAAATCATGCGTATTCCAATACTGATCATGCTTATTACTTAAAAGCTAATCAATTAAATTTCAAGGATGATCATACCTATTTCAGGAGCACGTACCTTATCCCTAAAACTCGTGCATCGTGTGCAAGTTTATGACATGGATGTATTGGGCCACTGATGTAGCCAATAATTGTCATGACCTGAGGACAATTTACCCGAGGTTGAATATTGCCAATTTTGTGACATTCCCTCTGACTTCCTCGGGCTTGTCTCCTCAAGCTTGAGGTCTTTGGGTATCCTCGGGAATAGGCCTTTACCTAGCTTGTAGCGTCACCTTATCCATTAGGAATCTTCCATAAGATAAGGTTTATTCAACTCCGATAAGGTTGTGTTCTAATATATCTCTTTTGTCATATCATGGCGAGACTCTACTATTTGAGTTGCATCCTCATCCAAACACTAGTTGCCTAATACCTAACAAGTAGAAATTCCTAGGCAAGGGAGGACTTTCGAACACCCAATAACTCCTCAGTCAGGATAAAAGTGTTCAACTAGTTCAAACATACTTGGAGTATGGTACCTACCTCTATAATATAAGACATTTGTTACGCTCTTACATAATTTTCAGTTTATAACCTCATGCGTAAATTCTCTCATTAACTTAAGTATTGAAGGGGTGACAAGGATACACTTCAATGCCTTTGTTTAAGGTATTGAAAGATTCCTTTTGTATCCATTCTCAATCATCAAACTCGAAAATCAATATGTACGATTTTTTGTAACATCAGAGTCTAATGAAGGAGAATCCATAGTATGCAAAATCTCTAGCATCTTCAATTATTTATTGACATCTAGCTCTCTTCGTACTAGTCAAGTTGCATTATAGGATTTGACATTACAGCTTTGGTTGGAACAATTTTACGTCAGCTTCAACTAGCATCAAATACGTCGAGATTTAAATCAATTAACTCGCTTCTTATGGCAGAAAATTCTGCCTAATGGGAGTAGTAAGTATCTACCATCCATTTTTAAACTTTTGACATAATGTAATCATTCTTTACTAAAGTAGCGAAAAATGATCCCTTTGAACATATTATCACACCTCTATTATTTATTTATTAATTTCTACTAATGAATGGCAGAGTCAACTTGATTAGTTTTCTAGGCCCCTTTTTTGTTTCTTTTTTGGTTGACTTTAAAAGGTCCCGTGTGGGCTGCCAGCTGGGGTTTTGGGCCTGAAAAACTATGCTGAGCATATCCATCTCACCAGGCGGGCTAGCTCATTGCGTAGATTGTCCCGACCAGTTAAAATAGGGAAGTTTTCACATATAATAAATATTGTGAAAATATTCTTCAATTTGAATTACCGCAAATGCACGATTTGTTAGTGACGTCATTTTACCTAAAGATCAGGTTGAATCATATCCACAAAGATTGTATTAGTTCAAATCGAATTAACTTAGCCTTACCGGAAACAATGGAAATTGTGATTTTTTTTTCCTAAAATTAAATGGTAATTAAATAATCTACTTACAAATATGACACCTAACTTAACTAAAGTAAATGCAAGTTTGATGAAATATAATGATGAAAAAGGTACTAGGATGCATAATCCCTTTCTATCATCCCCTTTAATCCCGAATTTTACAATTTGACAACATGATTCAAATATGAAAACCAATATTTCTAAATTGTTTAATAACCTCTCTCGAGTAGAATTAAATATATTCTCACATGTGACCTGGAAACATACAAAAATGTATTAAGAATTTATGAATACTAGCAGTAAAATGGATTTCTAGTCCAATAATCATACCCACAAAGATTGTATTAGTTCAAATCGAATTAACTTAGCCTTACCGGAAACAATGGAAATTGTGATTTTTTTTTTCCTAAAATTAAATGGTAATTAAATAATCTACTTATAAATATGACACCTAACTTAACTAAAGTAAATGCAAGTCTGATGAAATATAATGATGAAAAAGGTACTAGGATGCATAATCCCTTTCTATCATCCCCTTTAATCCCGAATTTTACAATTTGACAACACGATTCAAATATGAAAACCAATATTTCTAAATTGTTTAATAACCTCTCTCGAGTAGAATTAAATATATTCTCACATGTGACCTGGAAACATACAAAAATGTATTAAAAATTTATGAATACTGAAAGATTGCATAAAGTATGGCGGTATATTTCCATCCCATGTCGGACTTTCAAAACAAGATTCAAAAGTTAAAATATCATAATACAAGACTCATCGAAAATTTAGCACTAAAGCATTTAGCTACTCATAATATCAGAATTGAACAAATAAAGCGTGAACAATATCATCGAGAATTGACGGAACGTGATTAATTTCTCAATTTTCATTCAATTAATCGCACAGAAAAATCTTGAATTATTGTTCAATTATCCTCTGTTGCCGTCCAACTTTAATTCCCCAAATTATTGGCCGCCCCTGTGCGTATGTATGTATTATTCTGCCTTAACTTCCCTAGAATTCAAAAAGGACTCCAATACTTCCACATCAACAAAATCCAAGCCCATTATTAAGTCCCAAAAGTATTCTAATTTTTTAGAATTTCACTCCACTTCCAAGTTCAAGTTGAGGCCCATTAATTCATTATTTTTCTTCTCAACTCCTTCAGTTTATCATGTTGTGGAATTTGATTCCAAAATTGCAGCTTTTATTCTATTTCGTCATTCTTTCTTTTCCAAACGCTTAGAAATGGGTTGATACTGAAACAAAAGGAAATTAACTCAAGTTAAGTAGAAACCAATACTTTGATAGTATAAAAGTTTAGTAATATAATCCACAAAAGTGCATAAAACGCACTTAATAACAATTAAAAAAAAATTCATAACTATAGATGTTTTATAATACAATTTCAAATTTAACAAACGGGGGAGTATGAGACAAAAAATAAATCCACTTGATTTTAGACTTGGTACAACCCAAGGTCATCATTCCTTTTGGTTTGCACAACAAAAAAATTATTTTGAAATCGAGTAATCACATGTGACATTTGATAAATGTTTGTGACCAACCACTAAAATTAACAAGTCATGGTCACAATACCACACCATTTATGAATCATACTCAAAAATCACACAAAATCATTGTCACATACCACACAATTTATGGGTTACAATCATATATTAAGATAAAAATTACAAAATTAAAAGGTTACAAATTATTTATTAGTCATAATTCACACAATTAAACTGGTCACAATTAATATTCACACCATCTCAACACTATCGGCTACCACCACAACGCCACCACTAATAACATCGCTAGTACCATTGTAGCTTCATCGGAACACAATAACTATGCAATCGCTTCATTTTTAGCTTCGACAAAACAATGGCAACAACCTCCACGAATGTCGCTGCCTCCGCATACTACCATTTTAGCCACTTCTTTATCTTTCTTTTCTTCAATAACCATCATTTCTACCACACACGTCACACTATCGCCACTTCCTACTCAAATCCTAACCCCATTTCCATCCCTAAATACCCTACCATCCCCACAATCCCAACTCTCATAAACCACGCAACTACTGTCAGCTACCATTGTCACCACTTCCTCTGCCTTCTCAATACCAACCCCATCTATTACTACCAACGCCGACCGTCACTACTACTCAAACCCTAACCCCACTTCCACCCTCAAACACCCTATCACCCCATAGTCCCAATTAGCCACTAACCAGTGGAGGCATTTGTGGGACGGCTACTACAGAAATTGGAGTCAAAGTTTCAAAGCTAAGGAATCTATTACGTGACGACGACTGATGGCTCTCACAATTAGTGATTGATTGGCTTTTTCTCGTTTCTTTCTCTTCTTCTAATTTTTATTCAGTTACGACAACATTGACAATTGCTGTTGAATGGCAGAAACAGACATTTGAAGTTAGTGGGCACACTTAAACTTTCCAAAAAGTGACAAAAAATTAAATATTATATATCTTATTACAATTATTCTCTACGAGTTCTCATACTCTGATAACGTTTCATAATTACATCATTCTTAATGTTGTCAAATATATCCTTCTCATTTATGCAATCAAACTATTATTCAATCATTAATCCCCGATTTGATTGCGCATGCGATTTTTTACAACTGATGTCGCAAAAAATGCTCTCTCGACTGTAGCTGCAGCCACGGGAAGAAGTAAGACTAATGTCACAAGCTTGTAGATTAATGGACAAAATTCATGTTTATTTTTCGTAACCAACTTTTGTATAATATCACTAAGACCTAGTAATCCTCCAAAATCTTCGTTAGTACATATGTCAAGAATATATGTATCTCGTTGATGATCAAGTTCCAAGATATATATTGCGTCAAAATCTATTAGATACTGACATAGTCAAATAACAAAAGAAGCAAATGAATTATTTGGATACAAACACACAACACAAAGAAATAAGTCACTATTTACCTAAAAAATCATTCATCTCTTGAAGTTGCATATCAATGATGGCATAAAACATTTTCACATGAAATGATGCAAATTTGTCACTGTATCACGTTGGGAACGACCTGGAGTTATGAACTTATCATCTTTATTAGGAACATTTATCCTGTGAGCTTCACAGAAGAACAAACCATTCCAAAAAAAAAAGAATCTTATCTATCATCTCTCATGGTTTGGAGTTGTGCTTTACAAAATTACATCATTCTCATGGTATTGACAATATCTTGATCTTTTCTTTGTAATACTTTCGACAATTCATTTGAAATTCCTTAAGATCTTTCTCATGAGATGTAAATTAAATGCAAATTCAAATTTTAACATCAACTCTAATAAAATACATGCATCGCCTCTTGTTCCGGAACTTGTACTATCAGTAGCAATCATCTCAACAACATCAACTGTGGTTGAAAACATGATAATCAAGTTAATTAAACAAACATAGTGAGATCCCCAGCATGTATCACCAGAACGTTTAAGAGTAGTTTATTGATTGAGACCATGTATGCTTGATATTTCACCAACACTAAGTAATTCAAGAATTTTTAGTCTTTGTTTCTCTCGAATAAGATCACTTCGTTTAGCCTATCCTCCTACAACATTCACCAATCTGTGTACTGAAGTGAAGAAAGTTTTAATCTTTAGATGTTTATGTGCCACAACTACAAGAGCTAGTTGAAGTTGATGAGCAAAGCAATAAATATAGTAAGCACTTGGGTTTTTTTTCAAAATAAGTGTTTTGAGATCATTATACTCACATCGCATATTACTAGCTCCATTATATCCCCGACCTCTCAAATTAGATATACTTAAGCTATACGTAAAAAATAATTGATCAATTACAACCTTAAGTGAAACGGTTGTGATACTCGAAACATGCATAACACCGATAAAATGTTCTAATACGTGACATTCTTTAAATAACGAATGACAAACTGACATTTATTCCTTCACTGAAATGTCTTGAGATTCATCAACTAGAATAGAAAACAAGCTATCACCAATATCTTTGATAATCATCTTTAGAATTTCAAAAGTAATAGCACTCACGATAAGGTGCATTCGTCAAAGCAACAACCTTAATCTCATCATTTTGATCTCACAACCAATGCAATAGTTCAAGAAAGTTCACTTGATTGCTTGAATCTTCAGATTCATCATGTCCTCGAATTGCCAACCCTTGTCGTAGAAGAAATCAAACACGGTTAATTGACGCATCCAAACGAATTCGATATTTAGTTTGAGTTTGATATGATTGCTTAAAGAGACAGGATTGAATGCTTTGTTCTTAACTTTTGAATGATTCATACTAGATCCGAGCTTGATTGTGTGTAGTACTTGATGCCCCGATGTGTTTTCTAATAATCTCTTTCATTTTCCAATTTGAGAACCCTCCATTAACAAATGATTCACCACTTGAGCTTAAAAAATACCAGTAGAAGTAAAATACATCATCTTTTTCTATACTATATTCTAACCAATTAGGATGTTCATTATACCATGAAACACAAAATCGCATATCTTTGTTAGACATTCTTGTGGGTGAAAATTTATAATTAAGAGGCTGACAAGGACCCCGTTGCACATATGATCTTCGAATCACATCTCAAACATTAACATCAGCATGTTGCCGCCAGAAGCAGAACCCCGTATTTCTTCACATAATTTTGTATTGGAACTTTCAGTCCATGATCCGAAAGAAGCTATGCAACATCAAATTCAAGTCTTTCATCCCCAACATCCTCGATATTAGTTTCAATCGGGAAATCTCCAAGATTAGTTCCATCAATTTCATTACTTTCATCCCCAGCATTCATTTCATCCTTTTTAATCTCGAATATTCCTTTCATTAACATTTTGTTCATAAAAAAAAATGTAGATTAATGTTTTAAAATAGTTTTCCATAACTACCACAAACAATCAACGAAAACAAAACAATCAATTCAAGTGATAAAATAACCCTTCTATCAACAATCACAAAATAAATATCATAATTGTCTAAAGGTTTAATCATAACAATCTCACGATTGCCTAATAGTGTTGTCTTTATTTTTAATTTTTGATGAAATTTCCCAATTTCCAAACAAAATTCAAAACAATGGCTCCATTCAATCCCATACATTTACACACCTAGTTGGCTGGTTCAACAAATTAACAGAGATTCGCAAATCATAAAATCACATATTCAGATTTGCTCTAGGCAAATTCATTTCCTAACATTTACATACCTAGTTCAACAAATTCAGATAGATTCCCAAATCACAAATCATTTATCCAGATTTCAATTTTCACCATAAATAATTGACCGGAGATCAGGATAAAATCAAAACACAAAATAATTTAAAGATTGAAGTCTGTACTAACCTTGGGAAGTGGACGGCTGTGTCAATTGTCAACAACGGGATGCAGATGGCTGAATCGACCGCAGCAACTCTCTTGTCTCTCGTCGACTAAATCGGCAACACAAGCGGGACTCTGTTCAATTGTTGTTGTAATGGGACTCTGTTCAATTGCTGTATGTAAGCGGCTGCACAATTAAAATTAAAATTTTTGTTTGTAATTGGACTCTGTTCTGATTTGAATTCATATTTAAAAAAACAAATTCAAACTTGGTGGTTCACGTGACCCACCAGGACCCACTGTGCGTCCGCCCCTATCACCGGCCACTACTACATGTATACGTATCGAATTTTATCGATGCTAGAGTTGACGATGGTTGGAGTTGGCCATGGCTAGAAACCTACTATTATTTTGGGGAGATAGGTATGGAAAGGTGTAGGGTGTAGTGGATATACAAGATTTTTGATAAAAAGAAAAAAAAAGTATTGATTACTGATTTTTGAAATTGAAAGTTAATAAGTAGGGATTGAGGTAATATTCCCAAAAACTAATTCTCAATACAATTATTAACCTTTTCTTTTTCAAAGCACTTTTTTATTTTTATTTTAATTTCTTTATAATACAATTTGGAAAAAAAAAAGGTGTAACAATGTGTTATCTTATATTACATATATTTTGTCACCCATTTCCACCATTGTGATAGTCGAAACTACCACCACCACCACTCGTGACATTCAGTGTTACATTATCGTGTCATTGCAGATACCACTTGCAACATTCATTGCTATCCCATTATCGTCGCTATCAGTGCCGCTCATTTGTAATATTTATTGTAACATCACCACCATTGATGTAGTCGCAAACTACCACAAACTAATCAAATCTTAGACTGTTGCTCCCACCACTACCACCTCTCTAAACCATCAGATATACACATGCTACATAACAACCATGTGCACCATCATCACTATAGCAAACTACCTTTAAATTCGTATTCCTCCCACCTACAACCTCCCAAATCACAAAAACAAATTTTCTTTCTTCGAGATGATTTCATTTCTAAATGGAGAAGATGATCGAAACTATCATTGGCTGATTTGGTTGGAAAACAAAAGAAACTGCCATGCTTTAGGTTTTTATGAACTTCCAAATCCAACCCCATAGGCTTCGAATGCCTCGTTGAGATCGATGACTTCATGTCTTAATCTTATAGGCAACTGAAAGGAAAAAGGTGGTGGCTACGGCGGTGGAAGGAGAATGTTGTTGTGGGTAGCATTGGGATAGGAAAAGAAGAAGGTGTTTGTGTTGGGAATTTACTTATTCATGCACAACGAAAAATACAACAGATTTCAATTTTTCACCAAGGATCTGCTTTGTATTTAGATAGAAATTGTAATAAGAATTATACATTTCATGAATTTCACAAACTCCTTTACTTTTATTGAACTCCAATGATCACGATCTGTAATCCAAGTTGTCCAATTATTTAGCCTCCAACGGTAATCCACACAGAGAAAAAAAATGAAAACTATGATTTTTTTTTCTTGTACTAGCAAGAATAAAGAATTATTCTTTACAATTTTCAAACCCTAGCAGCCTATTAATATAAGCTCAATCGGGCCTGACTCGTCTTTTAAACTTAACTCGGTCTAATGTTTAATTAATCGAATTAATTAATTAATTTTGTCCATAAATTAATTAATCCATTTAATGAATTCGAACCAATTAATAAGCAACTCAATTAATTAATTGTCCAACACTTGTCAATTAATTAATTGGTAAATCTTATTCTTCTAGTTCTCTTTTGTGTGTGACCCATTAGGTTCCCAATCACGATATCTAATGACGTGAATTATTATTTTAATATAATCAAAATCGATAAATTAAAACACCCCTTTTAATTTATCCCTAATTCACATTCGTCATCCAAAATTGACTAGCAATGTGTCAGGGCAATACATGTGATGAAAAATGTCATGTAGTATGACAAAATAGAACTTATTCGTTTACCATAAGATTATAATCATTTCGTCAATATCATCCGATCAATTACGAGATATGGATCTGTGTCAATCTGAATTATCGACCATATCTTTCATCCCACTGTTAAGTCAATATAAGTCAAAAAACCATTTTCGACTTATGATTTCACCTTGGCCAAGGATTTCATTATCAACTTAACTGCATAAAATGTAAATCATAATCTCTTACTATCTAAGAGTGACAAATCATCTATTGATCATTCACAATCTTCATATGATTCTTGACATACTCGAACGATGCAGTATTAGCGACCCTTGGTAGAGCTACATCCAACATCACCAAAGTATGACTATCCTCAAATAAGACACTATGATGATTTCAAGTCAAATGACCAATTCCACTACCAAACGTTAGAAATTATCCATGAGGAATCTCCACAGCGGGTCTCCAATGTTTTATTATATAACAAAACATCAACGTATTCATTTAAGTGTCACCACACTTTAACTTGTGAGATCAGTTACTTACTTTGCAAGTAAGAAATGCCACATGTGACTATCTATCCGTAATAATGATATTCATATCTCATTATTACTTATAACCACTGATGATTTAAGATTTAATCATATTGCAATTTGTATCTCACATTTACAACTCCTTGTGATTAATAAATTACAAATACTTAAATCTATGGACTCTATTATTTAATATAAATATTCATAAAAGTAATTTAAATAAATAATAGATCTTGCCAGAAAAATACATTGAACATATTAAAAAATTGTTTACAACCTAAATCGATTGGGTTTAAGGCATAACACTTACAAACTCCCACTTGCACTAAATCTAATCACTTACGTAACTAATACCATAAGTGTCTACATGACAATCATGTTTATACTGCGACAATGGCTTTGTCAATGGATCTACAATATTATCATCTCTGGGAATTTGCTCTATCTTTACGTCAATTCTTTGTACAATCTCCCTAATAAGATAGTACCACCTCAACACATGTTTAGATTGTTGATGAGACTTTGGTTCCTAAGCTGCGCGATAGCTCCATTGTTATCACAGTACAAAAAATATGGTATCAACATTGCTAGGAACAACTCCAAGTTCATTAATGAACTTCTTGATCCAGACAGCTTCTGTTGCTGCTTCAGAAGCAGCAATATACTCGGCTTCAGTTGTTGAATCAGCGGTTGTCTCTTGTTTGGAACTCTTTCAATTAATCGCTCCATTGTTGAGAGTGAACATATATCCAGATTGAGATTTGCTATCATCCTTGTCCGATTGGAAGCTAGCATCGGTATATCCATGAACTCTTAATTCATCACCTCCATATATATTAAGAACATATCTTTAGTCCTTCTTAAGTACTTGAGAAT
>CAIGRP010082783.1:0-11715 GCA_903798385.1 Fraxinus cuspidata
AGTGGGAAAATGAAATTCCATGGAAATTGAAGCCTATCAAACAGGACCTTAGTGAAATATATATTGAGCGTTGAATTGATCTAAATTAAAGGTCACGATTATTTGTCAAATAAGTGTGTTAAATTTATGAGTGTGAGGAACCTGAATTATTTTCATCTTTTAACCATTTAAATTTATAAGATTCATCGTCAATGCTTATCTTATTTTGATAACCGTAAAAAATTACTCATTTGAGTTTTCTAATTAAATGATTATTTATTTTGCACTCTTAAATTTTTAAATTACACGTACAATTTATGTGTACACGCCATGCTCGTTCAAATAGTTGTTGATGTGTCTATATTTTTGGAGGCTCTAGCTTCGGACAAGATTGTTTTCTTTCGTCCTTGTTCGTGCATGGTTTTAATCATACCATATAGACTCCGAAATGTTTTTGACAATAAGCCTTGTTTGATAAGGATTAAAATTAAATTTTTAGTATATTTTGATAAAAAAATAAAAAAAATAAGTAGTTAAAAAGTCGTGGATTCCATTAAATATAATTGAAATTAATTGTTTACTTTGATTTAAATTAATTATTTACTTTGATTTAATTTTAATTTCCACCCAACGCAAGTCAAATAGAATGACTTCATGAATTGGTCGCAACAAGTCTTAATATTAGTACGAGTTCATATCGACCACAACTTTTTGACTGGGATTATCACCCACGGCCAACGACCTCGCTTTCTATCAACTAATTGTATCGACTTGTGATGATAATCAACACCGTTGGCATAAGGATTCAGTTCCAACTTGATTTCTGGCCGTCGACATTTGGCACATCACTAGCCAAAAAAACAATTCCAGTCATGGTTATAATGACAACCTAAGACAAAAGGCCTCCAACGGGAAAAGAACCCGAGTCAACCTAAGATCACATTACATAATCCCGTTTATACAACTTTGATAAAATTTTAAATTAAAGTTAAAAAAGAATTTAAATCACATATTTCATTAGATTTACTACTTTTCAATAATACATTTTGTCACTTTTTATTAAAATTTATTAAAAAATTAATTTTTAACTATATCAAACAGGAGCGTAGAACTGTAAATAGATTAAAAAAAAAAAAAAAATGATGCGATCGATTATAGAGCAACCCGAAAATGTTTGCTGAACATGGGAGTCTGCCAGGGTTGAGATTGGGTGAAGTGGAGCATTCTAGCTAGAGTATGTTTGGGACAAAAAATCGATAGTGTTGACTGGAGAAGAAAGACTTTGGGCTGTTCAACTGGACAATGAATGGACTAGTGCATGAATTACTGATCATTTCCATGAAAATTACTGGCGACTTGCTGCTATAGCTGGTCACTCTTTCAACGGTTGAGATTGTCCCACTTCTACGTACAGATCATCTCTGTACATTCTTTGTTAAGGTACGCTAATTTCTTTTCATTCACGTGAAATAGTTTTATGCTAACAGTAAAATGATATTTTTCTTGGATTTTCTTGAAACAACTAGAAGTACTGAGCCGCCTGCCTGCCTGCCTGCCTCCCTTCCTGCCTACCAACTTTATGAAAAAGAGTTTTCTTCTTAGGAATCGTCGCTATTCAACAGTCAACATGTGTTTTTTCAGGACACCCTTATTCATTTTATGTCATATTTTCCATCAAATTCTTAAGAAATTGTATTTTATTATGGATTTGGCTTGTTGACAAAGTTTGTTTTAGGTCTTTAATGTTTTTTTGTGGCTTAGAGTATAATTTAAAATCTTGGTAGTTGACTGGAGTTTGATATTGTTTCTCTTTACCTAGATTGAAATCAAAATGGATCCAATTTTTCGTAAATTTTCGATTTCTTCGAATGGAATTCATTTGGAAAATCAGTCCTCGGTCGAGCTGTCTGACCAGAAACTAGCCGATGGACCTAGATTTGAGATTACCCATCCAGATCAGAAGCTAGTCAATGAACAAAGGTTTCAGAATACCTTACCAGCACACAATTTTGAAGGTTTCCAAATGATTCAAAATGAGCCCTTTACGAGTAGTGTAGTCTCGGGTTCTAGTTTGGGCGTTGAGGACGATTATCAAGAAGCCTGTGATGTATCGGACGCAGTTTTGAGATGCATTAATCAGGTGCTTATGGAAGAAGATATGGAGGAAAAGACACATATGCTTCAAGAGTCTTTAGATCTTCAAGCCAAAGAAAAGTCATTATACGAAGTTCTCGGCAAGAAGTACCCTCCTTCACCAGTACAAAATCCGAGCCCAGATGATTACTTTCCAGGAAATCACCATCAGAATAGTTCGAGTAGCAATGGTTATGGTAGCGGTTACCTAATGGATGTGATTGGTCCGAGGTGGATTAACAATCATGTTGATTCTAATGCATGTAATGCTCAGTTATATAATGCTTCCAATTCGTCTATTAGCTCGTCGAATAGCTTAAAGAGTATTGTAGATGGGTTCTCAGACTCTCCTGCAAGTCCTATTCAGGTATCTGATTTGCGTAATGAGAGTCAATGTGCGTGTGATTTCAGGAAGGGGGCTGAAGATGCAAGTAAATTTCTTCCAAGTGGGAATAGGTTGTTGGTTAGTACAGACGTTAATGGAACTCGTGAGCCAAATGGAGAATACGATGGAGGAGTAGTTAAGGTGAAGAAGAAAGATGAGGAGTCGAGGGGGAGGAAGAATCCGCATAGTGGAGAAACGGATTTAGAAGAAGAAAGAAGTAACAAGCTGGCAGCCATCTATTCAGAATCTACTATTCGATCAGATGAATTCGATATTGTCTTGCTTCATAGTATGGGGGATGGTGGGGTTAGATTGGCAGCTTATAGGAAGGAGTTGCAAAATGCTACGAGTAAGTGTAAGCAGCAAAATGTACAAATGAAAAGATCTGGTGGAGTGAAGGGCCGTGGCAAAAACCGGAATAGTAAAAAGGAAGTCGTGGATTTGAGATCCCTCTTAATCAATTGTGCGAAGGCTGTTGCTGCTGATGATCGTCGGAGTGCCAATGAGCTGCTGAAACAGATAAGGCAGAACTCGTCTCCATTCGGTGATGGAAATCAGAGATTAGCTCACTGCTTTGCTGATGGCCTAGAAGCACGCTTGGCCGGCACCGGTAGCCAGATCCATAAGGCCCTCGTCAATAGAAGAACAATTGCTGCTGATTTTTTGAAAGCTTACCATTTATATCTTGCGTCGTCTCCATTCAGGAAGATTTCAAATTTTGCCTCGAACAAGACGATTAATATCAAATCACGAAATGCAACGAGAGTGCATGTTATAGATTTTGGCATCCTCTATGGTTTCCAATGGCCCACGTTTTTGCAACGCATTTCTGGAAGAGAAGGTGGACCTCCAAGAGTTCGGATTACTGGCATCGAGTTTCCCCAGCCTGGGTTCCGACCAGCAGAAAGAATAGAGGAGACTGGTCGTCGATTGGCAGATTATGCAAAGACTTTCAATGTACCTTTTGAGTACAACGCCATTGCAAAGAACTGGGAAACCATCAAAATTGAGGAACTTAAGATTGAGAAAGACGAGTTTCTTGTCGTCAACTGTTTGTATCGGACGACGAACTTGCTTGATGAGACTGTGATGGCAGAGAGTCCAAGAACTGCTGTTCTGAACTTGATCGGGAAGATGAATCCGGACATCTTCATTCACGGGATTGTCAATGGGGCTTACGGTGCCCCATTCTTTGTCACTAGGTTCCGGGAGGCTTTGTTTCACTTCTCAGCCCTATTCGATATGCTTGAATCTAATGTACCTCGTGAAAAAACAGAAAGAATGTTAATCGAGAGAGACATCTTTGGCCGGGAAGCATTGAATGTCATAGCTTGTGAGGGCTGGGAGAGAGTCGAAAGGCCAGAGACGTATAAGCAATGGAAAGTCCGAGACTTGAAGGCAGGCTTCTTGCAAATCCCTTTTGAAAGGGAGATCATGAATAGGGCAAAATACAAGGTAAGATCATCCTACCACAAAGACTTTGTCATTGATGAAGACAGTCAGTGGATGTTGCTGGGATGGAAAGGACGGACAATCTACGCTCTTTCGTGTTGGAAACCTGTTTAAGAAACTAATAGCATGTCCCTAGACAGTATTGAACGGAATTAAGGAAGAAAAAGAAGTTTAAAATTTTGTATATTAAATGGTTCGTCACGGGTTTAAGCAGGTTTATGTGTCAATAATTCGTGTGTAAACCTTGGTGATGAATGGAAGTACCATGATTCTGCCACAGTGTGAACTTGCAAATTTGAAATTGTTCCATCAGCAAGGTTCACCAGACTCTGGTAAGGTCATCAAACTTTATGTGTCAATAATTCATCTATAAACCTTGGTGATGAATGGAAGTGCTATGATTCTGCCGCATTGTGAAGTTGCAAATTTGAAATTGTTCGCGTAAGAGGAAAAAAACACACACACACACACAAAGCAAATAGAATACACACAAATAGGTGGGTTCTATTTTTTTGGCAATATTTAATTCACATGAGGCCCACTCCCATGTGAGTATCAGTATTTTTTCTGTATGAATTTTTCTGCACACATTGGTCCATCAGCAAGGCTTACCAGACTCTGGTAAGGTCATCAAACTGTTAATCAATTATTTGTTTAACAGTAACCTCATTTGACCTTTGAAAAATCCTTCTAAAGCTAGAAGAGTTCAGGTAACATAATGGTACATATTATTTTCAAGATAATATATTATATCGCATATTGCCGCCAATTTTGTGAGATTTTAATAAGGAACCGCCATTATTAGCGAAGAAAGTAGGCAATAATAAATGGAATGAATGTGAATACATTATTCACCTTACAACATGACATCTTCACAAGACGACATATCAGAATTGAAATTAAACATCTTGAGTGTGTTGATGAACAATAGTATTCTTGACCCCAAAATAAGTCGATACATTTCTGTACTCTCTTGAAAAATTATTCGAAGTATTAAAAAACTACATTCTTGATACCTAACTAATAAGATCGAGATCAAGTGCCAGTTCTCATTATAAACCTTCTTCTACGCCATGTCAATTCTACTTTCAACTTCCTAAATTGATTAAGCAAAAAACTACAAGGTGCTTTAGCTTACCTTTTGGATCACTCTCTAATTCCTGTTTGAGCCCATTTTTTGGGGGAAAAAAAAATATAGGTTTTGGAATAGTGATTTTTTGTAGAATGTGTGGTTAAAAAAATGAGAAAAGTTATAGGTTTACATGTAAAATTATTTATGGGGAAATATGCGATTGATGTCATCTGATTCTTGACCACCACACTGCTTAAGACAAGTCATTTTGCACTGGACACAATACCGAGTAGATTGAGAGTTCTTCGTCGTCCATTTGATGACGAAACAGATATCAATTCAACTTCAACAGTCAAATCAAAAGGAACAACTCTCAATATGGTAACAGCAAGATAAAGGGAAATGCTTAGTATAAAAGGGCAGGCAGTGTGAAGTAAAAGCTCAAATCCAACATTATTCTCAATTTCATTTACCACCGTCATCCATAGTTGAAATGCCTAAGTGAGCACATCAAACTTTGGATTGAACATAATAGCTGTTATGCATCATAGATATACAAGCAAACCCAATCTTATCGTGTAAATAAGAAAAGAGCTTGTTTTGCTCAAACATAATTTGTTAAAGTTACTTCAACGTGCAGACAACTGGAAACAGATAAGCTTATTAATCAGAATCGAGTACTGATCTGGGAAAACAGAGCCTTGAAATCCTTAGTTGGCGAGCCAGCTCCCTCGGGTTTTGAGGCCAAGTCAAATGCTTTGAATTTTACTTCTTCAAAGTTTAGTGCCTGTTGTAAGATTTCATTGTAACAGATACGTTAAAACCGATGAGAAACCATGATAATACAATCCAGATAAAATACTTCAAAATCAGGGTGAACCATGATGCTTCTTTTCAGATTATTATTGCTCCTAGAAGTAGGAATTAGGGTTTAATCCATAACATAAAGTTCTACAAGTAGTTACCTGAATGCAGACTTCTGCTACATCGGCTCTAGCGATAGTTTTTGTTTCTGTCTGAAGAAGTTCATCATCCTTTCCAACAAGTAGCTCCCTTACACCGCCTTCTTTATCCTGCAAGCCTCCAGCCCTACACCAACCAAAGAAATGACAGGTAATTGCCAAATTATGAACAAGCTGAATGAGAAATGTTAAGCGCATGAATTCTCACCAAGTTTGCGTTGAGTATAGGATTAAAGTATCTATTGGACTGTGGAGATTTTTTATACAATTCACTTGTCCCCACAGACCTTGGATTGATCTAGTATAGGGGTACACTGGACATTCATAATTTTGTATTGGGTTACCTTAATATCCTACATTATGCCCTTGTTTGAGTCCCATTTTTTCCATCAAAATGCATTATTGAATAATGATTTGACCACATTTCTACCACATTTATAATCACTTTCTTCATTGTAGTGAAAATCTGTAGCAGCAAGCCGACAGTGAACCACCATAAATCTTCCATTATTCTTCCTCTCGATGTTGACAGTAGGGCTTAATCATCGATAGTATCAACATCTGATTTTCAAGCCCAAGATATTCTTAGTTGATTATAATGGGATTATGAGCTAACATCTGACTTGCAAGTTTTCTTAGATAACCTCACGATTGATTAACTGAATGTTTAGAAAAGAAATAAGTCCCTAGATCTTCCCATGACAAATCTTTTGACATTTGTGAGGTTATCAGAGGATAGAAAACAACTGGCAAATGTGAATTATTACGAAGCTTACTACACGATTGTTAATTGGTCACGTAGACTGATTTGTGATCTTCAGTCGCATGCACAGAGATCTACCGTATTATTTTTAGTTTGTTATGATGATTGAATGGATATTAATTCTTATTTTTGTTAAGAGACTGTGAATTTTGTTACCATTAAATCTTAAAGCACCATGCAATTTTGTGTAAAATCTTTTAGTAGGGTTTAGAAGTGAGTATAAATAAGCATACCTGATAATGGTGTATGGAATTCCAGAGTCAGCCAAATATTGTTCTGCCTTTCTCTTCCAAATCTATACCAAAATAAAAGTTATGTTTCAATGGAAGTCAGGTAGAGAGCCAATGCTTTTTGTTCATAAACATACACCAGGTTTTTTTTTTCCACTTTATTCAGGTAAAGATTATGTAAAACGCTCCATTAAATAAGACTTGATTTGCCAAATATTTTTTATTTTCTTCGAAAATATAAGGGGAATATATAGGATGGGAACGGGAACTCAATTTTATTATACCAGCTGAGAAGCCAGATAGTGGCAATATCTCAGCTTCCAAGAAAATGAGATTGAAATCCAAGTAGATAACCAAAAGGAAGAGTGTGGAAGAAGGAAAGAAAACTACCAAAAGAAAAAACCGACATAGAACAAACGAAATGCAGGGACGCAACTTCAATCTTGCGACATAAGAGAGAAGCAGTAGATGAAAAGAGGCAGTAAAAAATAGAGAGAATCTAGGTAAAGGGAGTACAAACCAATATGTTTCCATTCCCCAAGCTGTTTAAATGGTGGTTTTCATTAGTTCCTCCCATTGATCCAACCAACACAATATGTTTCACTCCAGCAGCTTTTGCTGTGCATTTCATATACCACATATTTCAGTACAGTACAATGTAAGGAATTTATTAGAAACTGTAAAATTAATATCGTTCCTCACCGGCATCTATTTGGTTCTTTTGCCCAATCCAATCAACCTAGAAATATATGCTGAAGATCAGTGAGACGAAGCACAATGGGACCTTGAACACAAACTTTGCTAGGACAACTTTTGGCTAAGCTAAATCGTTTACTTTTTAGTAAATAAGTAAGATTTGAAATAAATTTTTTGAGTGGTTAAGGTTGAAGATAAGTACGTTAAGGTAAGAGTACTTTCGAAGTAAGTAACATTTTTCACTTGAACCAAACATGTTTGAAAACAAAAGTTATTTCAAAGTAACTTCTAATTTTTTATCCGTGGCCAAACACACTGTGGGTTATAGTTGATACCTGTTCAGGATATGCTTGATCATCAAAACAGAATTCCGGCCTTCCACCTTTAGCTGGGTCAAACCCAGGTTTAATCTTTGGCACGGCACTTGTGAGAATTATAAGAGTATCGATATCATGGATTGCTGGAATAATGCTTTCTGCATTCCTTATGTCCCCAATGCAAACATCATCTGCTCCACCAATTTTTTCCTTGCTTTCCTGAGTTCTTACCAAACCTCTAGTAGTATACTGGTCTGATCTCTCCTTCAGTTTCTTATAAACAATTTGTCCTGAAAATCGAAATAATCAAATTACTCAAAAGCCTGTCAGCAGAGGATTTTGGAAATGTCGTTGTGTGGAGGTAAGTCTCATTTTTACTTCAAATTATTATCATCCTGCAAGTGCAAAATTATAAATCTAACAGAGGTGATACAACACTACAATTATATCTTGAGTCGGTGGACAAGATAACATATTTGTCGATACGTGATTTAGATTCACGAAATCACAATATGTTGCTGTTAGGCCAATCCCCAGAATAAATCAAATATTCTGTCACACAAGCAAGTAGACAACAAAGAAACAGAGTAGCACATGCAAGATTTAATTGGTCCTATATAGATCTATAATATACGGGTGACGGAGGACCAAATCCCAACAGAGAACAAACAGTAGATCACAAAAAAGAAAGATCTTAAAATAAGTCTCTCAAACCTAAATGGACCACCCTTAATGCTCTTGCTCAAAACCATGAAGGCCACAACTGTACAAGCATCCAAAATAGTTATTCTCCGGAATCCTCCAACAATGATGAGCAGGTTCTCTCAATTTATCTATTAACCTGGAGACTTATGAGACCTTATCCAATTTTCCCTCATGGCTCTCCCTCATATACCCAGGATCTCTTTATGCACGGTTGACAAATTAAATTGGAGTAAAGGACTCTACCACAACAGCTTAGAGGAGCTTGTCTGAGAAAAAAAACTTAGAGCAGCTCATGGGCCAAGAAAGTGAGGAGTTCAGAGTGGGTGAATCAACTGGATGTGCTCAATAAGTCAAGACCCTTAAAAATTGAAAACCAGACTAGAGCAGGAGTAGGATAATTTAGAAATGAAAATGATAGTACGGATAGCAGACATGTGTTATAGCGTTCACTAACTTCTCAGATCTTCGCTATAGTACTATCAGGGACAATCTAACTCTCAGGCTACGAACCAGCCGCAGAATTTTTTAAACCGTCTTTAAAACTTTAAATTTGTTGTTCTATTAAGAATTACTCGTCACATTTCAACTGATTGTCAGTAAACTGACTGACGTCTACTATTATCACATCAGAACTAATAGGTTCTTTCGTTTGATTTTACTTGACATAACCCTTCTACACCAGCCTCCCAATGCAGACATCCAGAACATCCCAGAAATTTTACTATCTTGTGAGTAGTGGCTAACCGAACGACAACAGCAACTCTTTATATCATTGTTGAACATGAAATAGTAAAGTTTAATGCGGATTTTTTCCTTTAAATACAACTTTATGACGGTGGGAGTGGGCTACAAATATCACATGCCCATCTTCAGTAGCAAGTAAAAGAAAGGCCAATCCTAAGACACTCAACTGCCTATACTGAACGCTCTATAGTAAATATCGATCATACATTTCATCTCCGATGAATGAAATTTCGTAAATTCTGTGAAGGAACACAACATAGATTGTCACTTACCTAGACTCAATATCATAAAGTTCCAGATATTCACATGAAACTCAACCTCCTGAATCCAACAGAATCAATACATAACCAAATTCTCAAGAATCCAAATAACAAAATTCATCATATCTCCCTATACAGAATTTTAACCGTAAAAGTTTAAGCTGTTAGAGAGAGAGAGAGAGAGAGAGGACACATGTTTTCATTCAAATGTTGTCTTCAACGCACCCTAGGTCAGATCCCATCATGTGTAGGCAGGATTCTTAAAGGCCCAAACATTTGATCATTTTTCATTAATAGGTCTTTTGTCTATGATTCCATGTACAAGTTTAAAAACACGCTTGGATTTGACATGTTGATCATCTGTATAATACAACCCCAGATACCAATTCCACAAAAATCCAATACCCAAAACCAGAAACAACCCACAATCACCCTTGGGCACATCACATCACAGCCAACAAACAAAACACATACATAGCACCAGAATTGTAATAAATAGAAAAATAAAGAGTTCTTACCAGTTCTTCCACCCGCTCCAGTAACAAGAACCGTGCTCTTGTTCGATTCAACCATCGTAACAACCGAAATCTCCTTTTCCTTTTACAAAAATATGATAATGAAGAAGTAGCACCGGAGAATTCTGAAAGTATATTAGTACTGGTAAGTGTATTAAATGAGTTCACCAAACTAAACCATCAATATTTAAGGCTGGCAGTTGAAGATGAAGGTTGGGGGGACACCTGTCATGCTGTGGGCCATTCTAGTCGTACGCATTTCTGTCCATCCGATGATCGCTCGTGAGTGAAGAATGATTCTACAAGTTTTCATAAATTTTGTACCGGAAAGAGCTGTCTTTGTTGTTGTCCAAAACTGTTCTAGGCAACAGCCAAACAAGCTGTCTTCCTGTATGAAATTTTTTTAGCATGGCTGAAGTGAATTGCGCGAGGGTGCTTAGGGAGAATATAATATTACTTCTCAGACATGCCATGTTTGGCTAGCGTTATGTAATATAGGTCTTGTTTGGCTATGGTTTATAGTGAGTAAATTATTTTTTATCTGAAACTTAGAAATATACTATAATTTAAACCAAGTTTATACAAAGTAATAAAAATTTATAAAAATGAGGGATGAATAAATGTCATTACTTGTGAATTTCACAAAATGGGTGTAATCAAAACTGATATTCCATTTGCGAAATAAAAGTTACTTTAGCCTTAGCCAAACACATTCTTTCAAAACTCATTTTCAACCGCACATTTTTCAATAAAATAATATTTTTCATCAAATCAATAACTTTTCCTTATTTATTAGTCATATATTTTTTATCATATTACTCTTTAAAATACATTCTTTTCTAGATAATATCCATCACACACACTCCAATAAGTTTTTAATATATTTGTTGACCTATCACTTTCTTATCTGTATTGATTCTGCACTATCAGGCAGTTGGGCTTCTAAGAAAGTTGGGCCTCTTGTAGGGTTTCTAGTAGGGTTGTGTCCTAGTTATGTGGTTTAAATGGTAATTCTAAAAACCTACATTTAAATACTGATTTTCATAAATGAGGAATAGTTTTGAATTCATAAATCAGATGCTAATTAATAATTATTAATATGGATTTATTATAACAAAACCATCTACCCATCTCGGCAACCCTCCAAATGCATTTCTCTACCTCGTCTCTCTTTTCACTCTCTATTAATGATGCACCATTTGGGGATTTCAAATGATTTGTCAAATGCATTACAAAGAAAAGATCAAGACATTGTCAATGCGATGGACATGGTGAAAGTTTGTAAAAGAAGACTCCAACTTATGAGAGATGATAGTTGGGATTCTTTCTTGCAACATGTTTCTTCTTTTTGTGAGCATCATTATATTGATGTTCCAAACATGAATACCATGTTTATGCGTTCAGCACATGGTGGTCGTCCTCATCGTAATCCTCCACAAATGACCAATTTGCATCACTTTCGGGTATATTTATTCTATCTGTCATAGATATGCAACTTCAAG
>CAIGRP010082786.1:0-23544 GCA_903798385.1 Fraxinus cuspidata
TTGTGCAACAAGAAAGAAACAATTATTTTCAGTCCTAAATCAGCTCCCAATTTGCCTATTGACTTTCTTGAACTTGAATCACGCTTGTTAAGGACTGGAGATTTCGTTTATCACCATCAATGGGCCTCCACGTGCTTGCTTGAGCCTAAATCCCTAGAATCAGTGCACTTAACTTATTTTGGAATTTCTTGGCACGTGCTCTTGTAATTGGACCAATGGAAACTTGAATTGGATCTGTATTCCATGATCTCATGCTAGCCGTGTCCTCATCATTCCCCTCTTCTTGAAAAGGATTTGTCCTCAAATCAAGTTCATCACCTACACCAAAAGGACTCAAATCAGAAACATTGAAGGTAGCACTTACATTATATTCTCTGGGTAAGTCCAGCTGTATGCATTGTCGTTGATTCATTCCAAGACTTGGAACGAATCAAAATAATAGTTATGGCGAGCCCATATATTGTTCAAATTGGAGTGTGGCGAATCCACATGTAATCCAATCAAAATAATTACGATGAGTTCCTGTTATATGTGTCAAATCAGTTACCCTAATCTTGCGAGTGCATGTAGTGCTTCAATTAAAATGATTATGACAAACTCATACATCATGGAGAGCCCATAAATTAACTAATGTATGACGAGCTCATGCGTTTCGATTATTTATCAAATTCAATTATGGCGAGCCCTTAAAATAACTTATGTGTGATGAGCTTATGCATTCTGATTATTTATCAAATTCAATTATGGCGAGCCTATAAATTAACTTATTTGTATGACAAATTCATACGTCCTAATTGCTTACCAAAATCAACTATGGCGAACTCATACATTGTTAAAGTTAGTTTAGTTAAGTATGGCGAACCCACGAGTTACTAAATAAAATTGGTTATGGCGAGCCCAAGGTTTATCAGTTACGAACACGAAGGAATGCTGACGCATGGGAAATGTTGCAAAATTGAATTTATTACAAATACAAATTGAATTCATTACAAGAAAAGAGATTACAAAAAATCAAATTCATTAAAAGGAAACCTAGTCTAAACAACGGTGTCATCCCGCTGAGGCTCTCTTGGGGTGCCCACCCTCTCTACTGAGTCCCCTTCTTCATTTTGGCAGGGGTCGAGGGTTCGTCCGCCAAAAACTCATTCTTTAAAGAGGATAACTCGAGCTGGGGATTCAACTTAGCAAGCCTCCCAAAGACCTCGTTGTAGGCGACCCTCCTCTAGTATATGTTGAGGCCGTCGTACTCAGTTGTCTTACGGAAGTGGGTGACATATTCATTCACCACTACCTCTCCTACCCTTTTAACTGTTCACCCAAGCAAGAGGCCACAACAGTCAGCTCGTCAACACGAGCCTTTATTTTCTCTTATTCCTTATTGGCAGCCTCCAATGTTGACGAAGTGATCCTTTGCAGGTTTGTTTGAGTTATCCATACGCTTCGTCAGGGCATTCACTTTGGCTCTACACAGATGGACTTCCTTCTTTAGTTCATTGTTTTCCTTCGAAAGTGCCTTTATCCTTGACTTCGCCTCAGCTTGCTTCACCTTGGAGGTTTTGACTGCTTCATTGGCTGAAGACACCTCAGGGTTCACCTTATTTAAGGCCATCTCCGTGTCATTTTCCCTTTGAAGATATTCCTTATTGAGGCCTTGCAGTCGCCTCACCTCCATTTCTGCATTTATAAAGAAGCCCTGAGAACGAGCCCGCAGGACAAGTCCATTATCAGTCTAGTACTTATGGTAAACCGTCGTATCCCCCTGGATCTCTGTAGGAAGCATGTCCATTACGGTGGAGATAATCTCATCAGACTTTCCCCCCAAGAAGTTCTGAGGCTTTTCCTCAGAAGGGGCACTTCTCTCCTCCTTGTCCCGCCTCTTTATCACCAAGTTAACCCCCTCCTCATCCACATCTTCTACCTCTACAATTTTCACAAAAAAAATGGGTTCAACGTGGATGGGTTGGCGAAGTGATTCTCCAATGTTGATCTGGCATTTGAGGGGAGGGTAAGGTCTAATGTTCTTTGATAATACCAGTTTCTTCTTAGGGAGCCTCTCCAAGGAAGCCTCAACTTCGTTCCTCTTCTCTTTTTCCCCCTTCTCCTTTTTCCCCTTATTCTCCAGAAGAGGCGGTGGATTCATTTTGGAGAGGCGGCCAACTAATCTCGTTGGTTCTTCTAAGTGTACTACCTGGAACTCAGGGGTTTCTTTTCTGTACCTCCCCCAGGCACCTCAACTGGAGCATGTTGGGCTTCACATACTCCTTTTTATCATGTTGCCCCCCAAGTAAAAGGAACATTTAGAAAAATTGTGGAAGAAGGTAATTTTTGAACGCAAAGGAGTGAACTATCCCACTTTACCTTTAATAGTCATTAGTTGATGTGTAACAAAGAGGTTCCACTTGCTGATGGCGTTCTTGAAATACCTTGTTTTTGAAGGTAGCTCTTATATTTCTTTGATGATGACCCACTCAGATGGCTCGAGTTCGAATCGGTCAACTGCAGCTGCACTAGGAACGAATCAGAAACCAAAAACAAAGAATAATGAATAAAAATCACTTCAGCTAAATCTAAACTCACTATATTCGTGATACTGGGTCGACACCGTTATCTCTAGGACCACGTCTCTCTCCATCGTCTGCCAGCGACCCCTCACCCAAAGAAAAGATGACTTCTTGTTCTTGATAGAGGTTGGAGTCCCCTAGATGAAGGGAGAGTGAGGGCCCCAGCGGTTCATACAATACCACCCCTTGCAATCACTCCCCCCATTTGAGGCTCAGGGTTGAAACAAGATTTTGAAAACGTGGGGAGGCATACCCTCACCAAGAATGACCTCCTTCCGAAGAAGGAAGGCCCCTGCTAACTGGCTCCATGGATTTGGCACTAATTGGGTGGGGACTAGATTATACTACCTAAGGATATACCTAAAAAATGGATGCAGAGACAGTTTCATTCCCCCACCCAAAATCGCCTTGCTCACTACTACACACCTTTTCCTAGAGAAACTGGCTCTCTCCTAAGGGGTCAGCACTAACATCTCATTATTGTTTGGGAATCTAAATCTCTCCCTAAAACCCTCGGTCTCACTCTCTTTTATGTTAGTTGGCACAAGGAAGCCCCCAACCTAATACTAAAATCTATAGGGCCCTTTGACATCATCTATGCACTACTACACACCTTTCCCTAGGGAAACTGGCTCTCTCCTCAGGGGTCAGCATTAACATCTCATTATTGTCCGGGATTCTAAATCTCTCCCTAAAACCCTCGATCTCACTCTCTTTTACATCATTTGGCACAAGGAAGCCCCCCACCTAGTACTAAAATCTATAGGGCCATTTGATATCATCTATGCACTGAGAGAGCCCGCATGGCCTCCATAATCCTTTTAGTAGGGATTATAGGAGGCACACCCACCTCGACACATTTTAGTGCCATATATACTTTGAAAGACCCCTCGGACACATTCTTTCTTAAAGAAGAAGAAGCCATCTTATATGGACAAAACAGAGAGTTCAAAAATATGGAATACTTACACAAGATTTGGGATGCTTTGAAATGAGAAAAAATGGAGTTGTTCGCCAAAAATAGCAGAAAAATGTTAGAAGAGTGGGAGTATTTTCAGCACTTGGGGTTTGTAACATTCGCCAGGTAAAGAAAATGGAGAAAAGTTGGTTTTTAGCCTTTTATATATGCGTAATGAACGAATGCATTAAATGCTCACGTAGATTGAACCTTGGAAACCGCCACACCACCTAGCTGTTTTTCATTGGGAACCAACTCTTCTTCCAAATCATTAGGGCACGTCACCCAATGACCTTCAATGTTACTAGAGGCTCGACATCTAGTCCCAAGGCCTCGACTCGAATCATTTAGCCTTACCACATGATCCGAAGTTACTAGAGGCTCGACATCTAGTCCCAGAGCCTCAGGTCGAATAATTTAGCCTTACTATAGGCTCCAAAGTTACTAGAGGCTCGACATCTAGTCCCAGGGCCTTGCCTCAAATCATTTAGCCTTACCACAGGCTCCAAAGTTACTAAAGGCTCGACGTCTTGTCCCAAGGCCTCGTCTAGAATCATTTAGCCTTACCACAGCTCCAAAATTACTAGAGGCTCGATACCTAGCCCCATGGCCTCACCTCTTCAACTTGAAAGTCTACGTATAATATGAATAATTATACTTGGACTTCAGAGAATATTGTTACGCTTCGCTAAACATGGACCCATATGTGCCCCCCCTAACTGACCTATGTGGCAAGTAGTTCAGGGTGGTTCCGCGCATTACATGCTGGCGTGGGATGGCCCCAATATGTAAGGGCAATCTGCCTCAAGTTTGGGCAACCCTATTTCCCTTGTATAGAAAGAACTAGGTTGAATCTGTCATGCATGAACCCCATTGGAAGACTCGGTATGGAACGAGGTAGTAACGAGATCTTGGGCAGGTCTTGTGTTACATGGTTGACAAGACAACTCATTGCCACCGCCGCCACCGTAATCCTAATTGGTCGAGTCCAAAAAATCAAGCTAGGTCTTAGGAGTACAGAAGTGGTCTTAGCATTTAAGGCTGTGATTGATCGATGTACATGATAAGAGAGGACAGTCGTCGGGATGCAGCCACGTGTACTATCATCCAGTGGATCTCATTCATTCTTGCTCACGTATAAAAGCTCACCCTTAGTGCCATTCGAAGGTAATGCAAGTTTAGACTCATAAAGCTATATTCTTGCTGCATACATTTTAACCATTTACCCCCAAGTTTACCCCTTTTTACTTATTGGAGGCTCACATTTAAAGCTCTCATACACAACTTCATCTTCATATTTAGCGATCCAGAACGTCACTAACACTTCCAGTGGACCTCATTCATTCTTTCTCAGGTACAAAAGCTCACACTCAGTGTTATTCAAAGGTAACGCAAATTTAGACTTTTAAAGCTATATTCTTGCTGCATACATTTTAACCATTCACCCCAAGTCGACCCCTCCTTTTTCTTATTGGAGGCTCACGTTCAAAGCTCTCACACATAACTTTATCTTCTTATTTACCGATCCGGAACATCACCAACACTTGTTTAGTCACCCTCACCTCACCACTATTATTCAACCATTACAATTTATACGGCTTAAGATGCAGTATCATTGGCAATCCTAATTTATTAACCATGGTTGTGCTTGCAACGTTAGTACAACTACCACCATTAATAATTACACTACATACCTGGTCTTTGACATAGCATCTAGTGTAAAAGACGTTCTCTCATTGAACTTCATCTTTGTTCTTCATTTGCAAGCTCAATGTTCTCCTTGCCACTAATGTCAATGCATTAGGAGCTAAATATTCCTCCTCCGAGGCGTCCTCTAATGGAGACATGGATTTCAAATCATCTTCTTCATCATCGGTCTCAATTCTCCATTATCCCGCATCACCATAACCAGCCTATTCGGGCATTGACTTGCTATGTGTCCCCTGCCTTGACATTTAAAACATTTAATATCGCGATTCTAAAAATTAGGAGTTTTGATTTTACCATGATTTCCTTGTTTGGAAGGGTCGGACTTTGGCTTGGGAATGGTGGACGTTTGGGCCTTGTCTTCTTTCTATGGATAGCTCGGCCTCCAAGAATTGGATTGCAAGCTTGATGAAGGTCGTGTATTGCCAGTCCTCTTGAGTTGTTGCGCAATTTTGACAACTTTTTGCACCATCTCTTCTATCTTCATATAATGTTGTAACTCAACCACATTAGCAATCTCCTGGTTCAAGCCATTAAGAAAACGAGCCATGGTTGTTTCTCTGTCTTCTTCCACATCTGCCCTAATATTGGCAATCTCCATCTCTTTGTAATAGTCTTCCACACTTCGATTGCCTTGCGTGAGACTTTGCAATTTTTGATAGAAGCCTCGATAGTAATGGTTGGACACAAAGTGCTTTCTTAGCAAGGCCTTCATGTCCTCCCACGTTGCAATCAGACATTCTCCATTCTGTCTCCTACCAATAACTAACTGATCCCACAAAATCATGGCATAGTCAGTAAATTCAATCATAGCTATTTTTACCTTTTGCGCTTCGGAGTAGTGGCGACAATCAAAGATGAGTTCCATCTTCTTTTCCCATTCAATGTAGGCTTCAAGATCAGATTTCCCTTGAAACGACGGAAGCTTCATCTTTATGCCACTAAAGCTATCATCCCCCGATTTCTATCTCTCCTACCCCGTCCATTCGTCCAACGAATACCCATGGACTCCTCCTCTTCGCTATACTCATCCCTGTAGTAATTATTAACTTCTTCTCTAACTGGAGCTCCATCTTTCCCACGTGCTTGTGGAACAGGTTGTGGCTGCTCCGCGCATTCACCACTTGATCTAAGCGCTCATGCAAATGTTCCGATTCCCCCCCTCCCATCATCTGTCTGATCTCCCCCACTAATGCTTCCTTCCAAAGCTTTATATACCCTGGAATGGAAGAATCATCAGTAGTGATTTTATCTTTGTTTTTGGACATGTTTTCTGTAAAATAAAGATTAGAAAAAAGGACCTCACAACACTCCTTTACGTGTTTTACTCGAATAATCAATTCACTCAACACCCGTGTTTTCACACAATAAATACGGCTTTTACCCTCAATATGTACTCACCACTCTTGCCTTTTTCCACTCGTTATTTTTCAAAAGTTCTTATCAAACTAATCAAATAAATAATCAGGATTTCATAGCCATGTTCACCGTACCAAAAAAGAAAATTTCCTAGGTTCACACGAAACGAATCACAAAGAAACTGGAATAACAAAGTAAATAAAAAAGACGAGTTTCTACTGCCAGAATTTTTTTTTGGAATATCAATAAATGAAGTCAAGAAGAGAAATAACAATAGTTGATATATATTCAACAACTTTTAATTTTTTTTTTACTGACCTAGATCAAATGTTCTGGAAGTGATCAAATTGAATTCAAGAAGAACGAAGATAGATTAAACCTGATGTTAGAGCCTGAGCTGTGATACCAAATGATATGAACCCTATCAAGTTGGAACAAATCCCATATCAAGAATTGTTACCTAAGACCGTTCTACACTCAGGTTCAGATGGAAACCGCGACCCAACACCTAGAAAGAAATGTGAACCTCGGTATAAAGTAGGACGCCACAATCAAGGATGGAATACTCGATTGATAAGTCAAGGATGAACGCCACAAAGAAATCTGATATGTTCAATTTAGTTCTCAAAGAACAAAAGAGAAATTACTCTCGATTTTATGAATAAAACAACTGCCCCTTTATTGAAAAGAAAAGAGTACAATTTGTTATACTAAGCCACAGAAGATCAGCCTTAGAAATCTCGAAGATTGCAACAATAATTCCTAAAATATGCTTAAGGCAACGAAAAATAAGGAAAAGTTGAAAATAAAATATTCTTAAACTAAGATAATTTTGGCCTCAATTTAAGGAAGTCAAACCTAACTTTAATTCCTTAATATTTCAGCCTAAAATTGTACAAAAAGAAAGAAACTAATTTCAGTCCTAAATCGGCTCCCAATTTTCCTTTTGACTTTATTGAACTTGAATCACGCTTGTTAAGGGCTGGAGATTTCGTTCAGCACCATCCATGGGCCTCCACGTGATTGCTTGAGCTCAAATCCTTAGAATCAGCCCACTTAATGCATTTTGGAATTTCTTGGCACGTGCTCTTGTAATTTGACCAATGGGAACTTGAATTGGATCCGCATTCCATGATCTCGTACAAGCCATGTCCTCATCAGGATTTGTTGTTGTTTATTTTGATGATATTCTCATTTATAGAAAAACTTGGATGATCATGTTGTTCATTTTAAGTCTGTTTTCGATGTACTTAGAAAAGAGAAGTTATTTTCTAACCTGACACCTTTTGCACCGATAAGCTTGCATTTCTAGGTTTTGTTGTGAGCACACAAGAAATACAAGTTGATGAAGAGAAGATCCATGTGATTCAGGAATGGCTGAGTCCCACGAGTGTACATCATGTTCGTAGTTTTCATAGACTTGCTAGTTTTTACAAGAGGTTTGTGAAAGACTTTAGCAGCATCACCGCACCACTTACCGAAGTCATTAAGAAGAACGTTGTTTTCAAATGGGGAGACAAGCAAGAGAAGGCATTTCCAATTAATCAAAGAAAAATTAACTCATGCACATTTACTTGTTTTGCATAATTTCACTAACATGTTTGAAATTGAATGTGATGCTCTAGGTATGGGTATAGGTGCAGTTCTTACGCAAGGAGGAATACAAATTGCATATTTCACTGAGAAATTAAGCGGGGCAGCCTTAAACTACCCTACTCATGATAAGGAATTGTATGTGTTGGTTCGAGCATTGGAAACATGGCTAAAAAGAACATCAAAACTTGGGAAGAGTGTTTACCACACATTGAGTTTGCTTATAATCGTACTATTCATTCTATTACTAAATTTTCGCCATTTGAAATTGTTTATGATTTAAATCCTTTAACTTCATTAGATTTAACACCATTACCTTTGTCTGAACGTGCTAACTTGGATGGAAAGAAAAGGGCTGAATTTGTTAGGCTCTGCATGAGAAGGCAAGACTCAACATTGAGAGAAGAATAGAGCAATATGCAAAACAACCTAACAAAGGGCGCCGAAATCTGATTTTTGAACCCGGCGATTGGGTTTGGTTGCACACGATGAAAGAGTGATTTCCCACACAAAGGCATTTGAAGTTGCTTCTGAGTGGAGACAGACATTTTCAAGTCTTTAAGCATAGGTGAATACAATGTTAGTGCCATTTTCAATGTTACTGATTTAAGTCCTTTTGATGTAGATGATGATTCGAGGACAAAACCTTTTCAAGAGGAGGGGAATGATGAGGACACGGCTAACCAATGGAATGCAGATCCTATTCAAGTTCCAATTGGCCCGGTTACAAGACCTCGAGTTAAAAGGTTCAAGGAAACTCTCAATGGGCTGATTCAAAACATTTGGACTGAGGTGAATGCTTGGAGGCCCAAGGACGATGCTCCACGTGCCCCCACAAGGATGGATTTCCATGATTCAAGCTTTGGAATAATCAGGCAATAAAGTTCCTCAAGGAGAACAAATCAAGATTGTGTGAATTAAAGTTTAGTTTCCTCAATTGGTAACTTACATGATTTTGGTTGGCTGCCATTAAAAAAAAACAACTTTCTTAATATAGCTGAATTATCTCTCTTATTATTGATTATTTTTGCTGAGTTGTCATGGCTTGCATGCCAATTTAGATACTTTCCTAATTTGATGGTGGAATAGGCACGATTTAAGGAGGCCCGTTAGGAATCAATCTCCAACATTAATAGGGATAGGTATTTGCAAATTCATGGCAACATATTTGGGATTTTCTAGCTGTCAAATTCATGGACCTATTTGTACTTAAATAGCTATTAGCTTGATGAACAAGAATTCAGATTTCATTCAAAAACATTTGTGGAAGTAAATTCTCTTTGGTTCTTTTAGAACTTTTGAATTTATCGGAGTTTTCCGTGGCGTTCACCTAACAACTTATCAATCAATCCCCTCCATAATTGATTGTGGCATTTCAATCATACCAAGGTTCTTGCTTCAATATAAGCAACGGGTCGTGGTTTCACCTTAATCTATTCCTAGACGATCTTGGAGTCTTTCTTGATCCATCTATCTTTCTCAATATTTTGGCATGATCATAACAATTTGGACTCTACTATCTTACTCTCAGTGCACTTCAACCAAGGTAGAGCGCCATAACTCACTTCTTATGCACCAAAGGTAGAGCGCCTCATGCTTATATTTTCTCTCTACATTCAGTACTTATGCACCAAAGGGGCAACGAGGACATACATCTACGCCTTTATTGTAGACTCTAGAAAGCTATTGATATATTCTCGCTCTGGTGTCAATCAGAGGATGTACAAGAAAAATTGTGAATTTTGATAGCATCAATGCAAAAAAAAAATGTTTGACTAAAATGATACACAGCTTGAAACTTTAGTGACTAAAAGAGTTCTTAACCATATACTTGATAATTAAAGTTTTTTTTTATTTCTAGCACTTTTGAAGTCAATGAAACTTTATTGGTTTAGATTTATTTCAGTTTTTTTGCACACTAATGGAACCTTTGCGAACAAAAAGAGAAGAAAAATTGGAAAAAATATTTCCAAATTTTATCCATTTTTGAACTTTTGTTCATAATCTTCATTTTTTTTAATATTATGCAAGCATTTAGGCTTTTTTTTACTTGCTTATTTATGTGAATTCAACATATATTTACTAATTTAGATGTAAATATGTAAGGTCTAGGCAAAACCCGGTTTGAAACTACTTGAATGTAATTGACGTGAAGAAAAGGCATTTTGGAGCTAAATTAGAGTTGATTAGAGCAATTAATTATAAATCATATTATAATTGATCAACTACATGATTACGAGAGAGAAATAAGAGGAAATTCACAAATTTCGAGTGCTAAATCCAACATTTTGAAAGTTTATGGACTAAATTGTACTCTCAGAACTTTTATTGGATTGACTACAGACAATTTAGTAATGTTGAGTACCAAATTATAATGAATTGAAGATGAAGGTCTAAAGGTGTAAAAAAGCTCCATTATCAATGGTGATGTGTCGCGGGATTCCTATCGATAAATGATTTGGATACAAATGAAATTTACTACATTTTTTTTTCTTTACTTTCTTGAATGGTACAACTTCAGCCCATTTAGAGAAGTAGCTAGTCCCAACGAGGATATATGAATGCCAGACTGGAGATTTTAGAGTTATAGGTCCAATTACATTAAGATCTCATATATCAAATGGCCAGGAAGCTATTGTTCGATGTGAAGACTCCGGAGCCTAGTGGATGAAATTTTCATGGACTTGGCAAGCTTCCTATTTCTTTGCACAATCCATGGAATCTTGTACTGTAGTATTCTAAAATGGAGCTTGGGTCCGGAATAATAAAAAACACATATTCTAGAGTAGGATTCTTCTACGACATGTACTGATTCATCATTACTTAATCATCGAAAGAAAACTCCATCAAATAAATGCCGATAGAGTGTATTCTTGTAAATGACAAAACGAGATGCACGCCTCCTAATTTCGGTTCTTCGTTATGAATTATCTACCAAACTTTTGAGGTTGAAGAAAACCAATAATACTTGTCTCCAATCTTCTCTTTCCTTCTCATCGATTACATCAACACTATTATTTTCTTCCAGATTACCGGTCAACAATGACGGAAGCACCCATCTTTGAGTAATTGACATGGGGTGGAAAAAGTCTTCATCTAATGTAGGTAAAACATCAACCAAATTAGCAAATACATTAGCTTATCTGTTTTCACTTCTACGCACGAATTTGATTTTTAGCAATCCAAATCACTTCATGCAATATGCGTATCCATGCCACGGCATGAAGTTTGAATCATAGACTTTGTACAACTAAAAGTTGGTTGGTGATAAATTTAGAACTACAAACACTTCCAGTTGATTGACATTCATATCTAATGCTATCTCCATGCCCCGTAAGGGCTTGATATTCTATCACATTATTTGCACATTTCCTTGTTAAGGTAATTTATGTAAGGCATGGAAAGATCATAGGAGTGATAAAGACTACTCCTGCCTCGGCACCGTAACTTCAAGCTGCCCACATCGAAGAATAGCCTCCAAGATGGAATAATTATAGTAACTTCTTCATCCGGAAGGTCTTCATGAAGTTTCCATTATGCCGGAATTAGATGGTCAGCAAGAAAATTTGTCAATGCTTGTCCTTTAATGGCCTTCTATGGAATGAATTTGATATCGAATTTGGATAATATAAGTGTCCATTTTCCTATCCTTTAGGAAAGAATATGCTGGATATTATGTACTTAAATGGATCTATCTTTGAAACAAGATTGGTTGGGTGTGATAGCATATCTCAACTTTTTAACTTCGAAGATCAATGCAAGGCCTATTTATTCAATAGTGAATAATTTATTTCTACACCTACAGTGTTCGGCTCAAGTAATAGAGTGGATTCTCTTTTCCTTCATCCTTGACTTGGATAAGAAGTACTCCTAGAGAATATTCTTGTGTTGCAATATAGAGAGTCGGTGGCTTTCTTAGAGTTGGAGCTATGAGTACTGGTGGATGAGACAAATATTGTTTAACGCTTTGGAAACCATTTCGACAAGTATCATCACACTCAAATAGTACATCTTTAACCAATCTGTTGAATGAATGATAATGTCCGACAAGGTTGTAGATAAATCTTCGAATATATACAAGCTTTTCTTGAAACTCTTCAACTCATGTATATTTCTTGGCTGGGTATGTTAATTATGGCGTTGATTTTTTATTGATCCATTTCAATGCCTCGATGTAAAAAAATGAAGACAAGAAAGTTACTGAAAGTTACACCAAATGCACACTTTAGCAAATTCATCTTTAGTTGGTATCTTCGAAGTCTTTTAAAAACATCCAGCAAGTCTTGTAGATGATCATCACATTTCTTTGTTTTAACAAGAAGATCATCCACATGTCTTCGAAGATCTTTTGCATTGCCCGCTGATAAGTTGGCCCTATATTTTTTAATCCAAAATGTATAACTTTGTAACAATATAAGCCCTTAGGAGTACAGAATGATGTAAGATCCTCATATTTTGGATACATTTGTATTTGGTTGTATCTGGAAGACTCATCCATGAAAGATAAAATTTCGTACCTATTAGTTTCATCCACCATCAACTTTGTTATTGGTGGAAAATTATCTTTGGACATACTTGGTTCAAATCTCGAAAGTCAACATAGACTCGTAGTTAGGTACTTAACTTCACATATGAATCCCGTTTCAATAAGTTTGTTGACTTCAACTTCAATTTGAGGATTTGGTTTTGGTCGAAATCTTCTTTGGGGTTGCTTAATTGGACGAACTCCATGTCTTGCGCAAAGTGATGTACTAAAACCTTAGGATCTAACCCAGGCATTTTTTTCTAAGTCCATGCAAATACATCTTTGTATTCTTGAAGAAAGTAGATGTACTCTCGTATTCCTCTTTTTGATTGAGGATAGCACTTACGAACATGGGTCTTTAGTTTTTTTTAGTTCCCAAGTTTAATTATTTCAAGTCATCCACAGTAGTTTGTCCCCCTTCTTCAAATGTTGGTAGAGATGATTCAGGATCATCTACTGTGATGGAGTCTTCATATTCGAATTCTAAGTTAGAAGCTTCTTTAAAAGTAATGTGATATTAACAATGACTTTTTCTTTATCCACATTATTCTTTTGGGATGAGTGGACTCTCTGATTCCTTCATCATTTCCTTAATTGTTGAGGTTTTAGACTTGGATTAGAGGTTTTAATTCCAAGACGAGAGAATGTAGATTGTCTTTGAGATGATTTTTGAGGAGCTCGTGTATTCTTATCAATTTGAATGGACGAGGAAGGATTCTCATTTAACATTTGGAAGATAGAAGTTTTACCTTTTATGTTAGCTACTGTGGATGAATCTCCTCTCAACCTTTCAAATATCGAAACTCTGTATTCTCGCTTTCAATTCAATTGCACTCTGAAGGTCTCGTCTCTTCTGATTTCTCCTTTGCAACTTCATATATTTGAACCATGATTAGGTTTGAGGAAACCTTTTTAACTCTAGCATTCTCAATAGATTCATATTATAACCGAAACCATTCCTAGGTCATGACATGAATGATTCATCAGAATCTGAAGGATATACCCACCTGAAAGGATAACATAAAGATAATCCATTTTGCAAGGTTCTCCTTTCCCAAATCTAAAATTCTCAAATAGCCTTTTGACTTGAGGTAACACCCTTTGAATGTTTGTTTTTACTTTTGGAATCCTTTATATTCTCCATATCTTGTTTGGAAGAGCTAGCAATAGAGAGCTGTGATACGTGTAGAATAGTTGTCGAAGTTTTAGAGGTAGACTTACATTCTTCGCGGGCTGTATGACTTGATGTGGCAGAAACAATCTTGGAAAACTATGTACTAGAAAAGTTAACTCTTTTGCAATACCACAACATCTGTTGGTTCTAATTGAGATTGTTTGCTTTTAGAGAATCCTTCATACGTAAATTTTGTTTTACCTTTAACAAGCTGATTAGGTGAAACTATAATAGATGTGTTGTCATCATCTGAATCTCCGTTAATGATAAATCCGACATTGTTCATCGTCCACGTAAAAATTTAGCATAGGCAAAATGAGATACTTCTTTGAGGAATTGTTTGGACTCAGTTACTACACATTTGACTTCTCCATCTCAGTTATATTTGAACATCGGTATCAAGTTGAAGGTAACACTCTAGTTTCAAGCAGCCAAACACGTCAGAGGAATAACTCATAGGATATTTTAGCATTAATGGCATAGAAGAGAGCTGAGGAAATTAACTCTCCTATCTGTAGCTTTAGGTGAATCGTACCAATGGTTCACTGGCCTCTCATCATGATCGTGCTCCTAGACAAATCATCGACATTAATTCCAATTTTCTTCAATGTCTTGATTGGCATAATTTTTACGGCAGACCCACAATCAATCATCATGCAATTTATCATAGATTCTTGAATATAACCACTAACATACATCAGTCTATTATGTAAACAAAAACGTAGTTGCGGATCTTCATCATTAAATGTGATGGTGGTCATACAGTTTTGTTGGGTTGTGGATCCAATCTGTTCTAAGACCTTGCCTTTGTATGTTTCTGGATGGATCAATGCTTTGATTAGAGCCATTCAATAGTCGAAAAGAAGACTGAGGAATTCGTCAAATTGGTATTTGAAGGATGTTGTTGAGTCGTGAGATAGTCTTCTTCTTCTTAGAAATCTCTCTCAATATATTCTTTATCTCATTTTCCTCCTCTACATTGATGACATTGTAGGTGAAACATTTCTTGTCAAAGGACACCTCAGGAAAATATTCTCCTAGGGTTGCTAGTCTAGAAGGAGCGTTTGAAGTGGCTTTTATTTCTGTTAACTTAGCAGATGCCCTTGACTTGACTTTAGACCTTTTCTTTTAGTCGTTTCTTGGCCTTCTTCTAGGTCTCACTTTTTGTCATAGACGTTGGACCTTGGAAATTATGGAGCCTTTCGAGTTTGTCTTTTCAAAAGAGTCCACGCCCTTTTATTTTCATCTAGTGTTACTTCTTCATTGGGTTGGACTTCCTTACTTAATGCCTCAGTTTTAGTCCTGCGAGAGACATAGAAGGAGATATTTTACCTATTTCATTTGACATTTGATATTTCTACTTTTTGCTTATGAAGCCATCACCAACGTCATCTTCATACTCTAAATTAGAATCCTAAACATCCAAGTCATTGGTCATAATTTTGTAAAAGGTTGGACGATTAAACGAATGTGGTTTTAATATCCCTAGATAGATGTATGTGATGGTGACTTTTCCATCCACCCGAGCACCACCAAAATAACTCATTCCAAAACTTGAGGTCCAACTTATCCACCTCAGGTAAGGATTTACCAGCATTGCAAATGTCTGCTTCTCCTTAGCAATGAGAATTGGATCAAATTATCCAAATGAAACCATCGAGTAGGTAGTTGGCGGGTTTTTACAATTTCAAATTTGATCTTATTTTCTTTATCCAAGCGAACAATGAGATCTTTCAAAATGAAACATTTCTTTAATGGGTGACTAATAATCTCGTGAAATTTGTAGCGTTTGTCATCTCTTACTTGCTTCCTCAATCTTTTTAGTGTTAAGAGTTTCTATTAAAGGGTTTAATCTAGGATTCCAAAACTTCAGAATCTAAAAATAGGTATTCCTTGTCTTCAAGTTTTTTCAGAGTCACAAGACCTTTGCTTTGGACTTGTCCTTTGTTAGGTCTGAACTCGAGCTTTGGCTTCGATTTTGAGCTCGACCTTTGGAAGGCTATTCTTGTTGGGGTAGTAGAGATTGTCAGAGCTTTTTTGGATCTACTTATCTTGGCTTCGTTCTTTATTTCTTTCTTAGAATCTTTCTTGTCTCATGGATCATTCGACAAGTAACTTCCATGCCTTGCTATTTGGAGCTCTAAGTCATGAATACGTGTGTTGTAAACTCTTCAAAGGAGTGGGGCATATTTGCTTGGAGATTATAGAGTAATCCCTAATGCATATGTGTACATGTCAATTAAAGATCACTCACTGATGCTGTCTTTGCAGTTAAGCACAAGATTTCTCCAACATTCGATATACTCTAAAACTGGTTCTTCATGCCCGAGAACCACATTTTCAATTAAATTGCAAAGATCATTATATGGATTGGAACAATCCAAACACATGTGGTATAATTACTTTAATGAATATTTGTTAAAGGAATGATATAAAAATAATGATGCCTACCCATGTATTTCTTAGAAAATAAATATTGGATTTGCAATTGTGGCTGTTTATCTTGATGATTTATTTTAATTGGAAATTTGGAAGAGCTCGGCAAAATTGCAAATTATTTAAAAAATGTATTTGAGATGAAGGATTTAGGAAAAATCAAATTCTGTCTCGGGTTGCAGATTGAACATTTCCCAAAAAGATTATTTATTCATCGATCTACATTTACAGAAAGTCTTAAAATGCTTTTATATGGACAATTCACATCAATAGACATCATCTATGGTTGTTCAATCACTTGATGTGAAAAAATATCATTTTCGTCCACTTGAAGATGGAGAAATGGTTCTTGGTCCTGACAAATTGTACTCGACCGACATAACTTTTTCTATGATTCTCCTTACAAGATATAGCTCTACACTAATACAAATATATTTGAATGGAGTTAAACATATTTTTCATTGTCAAAAGGGTAATATTGATTTGAAATTATTTTATTCTCAAAAGTCGAGATCTGCTTTAGTGGGATATGCATCCATGTTATCTCTCTGACTCACATAAAGCTAAATCACAAACATAATACGTGTTTACACATGGAGAAACAATTATATCATGGAGATCTGTGAGGCAATCTGACAACAACGTTCTCAAATCATTCTAAAATTATTGTAATCCATAAAGCAGGGCGAGAATATGTATGGTTGAGGAACATGACCCTTCATATTCAAGTTTCATGCGGATTGACTTCAACAAAAGATAGTCCAACAATTTTGTATGAAGACAATGCTGCTTGTACTGCACAACTCAAAGGAGGTTATATTAAAGGTGACATGACGAAATATAATTCTCCAAAATTCTTTCGTACACATAGTTGAAAGAAGAATGTCGATATTGATGTTCAACAAATTCGCTCAAGTGATAATATTGCTGATTTATTTACAAAAGCACTTCCAACTCTACATTCAAGAAATTGGTTCATAAGATTGAAATGTGTCTACTCAAAGATTTTCAGTGATCAACATCAGGGGAAGTAACTGTACTCTTTTTTCTTCGCTTAGGTTTTATCCCTATAGGTTTTCCTAACAAGGTTTTAATGAAATATCATTTATCTTTAACACTTCAAAATAACTATACTCTTTTCATTCGTTTGATTTTTTGTCCCATTGGATGTTTATCAAACAAGGTTTTAATGAGACAGATATTTTGTAATGTCTCATTCAAGTGAGAGTGTTGTAAATGGTAAGTTTATTAGTGAATGACAATTGTATACATGCGACCCTAGAAATTATTGTCATTGTATCCCTAATCATTCGCTATCAATATGAGACTTTGGTTCTCATTAACACACAAACCTATTGACTTATATTCTCTCTTTTCATAACAATTTATAGGATTAAAATTAATTTTGATTGTTGAACTTTAAGCAAAATTTTAGTTGGGTCACCTAACTTTAATTTGTAGTGATAAAATCACTTAGTTTTAATTTACTTTCAATGTTAATCACTTTAGTATTTCCAGTTACTAAATTTAACGTCACGATTCAACATGAATGTTAATATTTGACAGTAATGTAACGTGTTTTATGTTTCTAGGTCAATATATCTAAAGATAGCAAATTATCATGCAGTACCTTGTCCCGCTAGGGATTTGGGGATCGGAACTTGGTCCCAAACCCAACTTTTATTTTAGATTTTCAAATTTAAAGCGTTTTAACATATATATATGAGGATATTTTGATCCCATCATCTCCAGTTTTAGCAACTTGGGAGGATCGCGAAATCCTTAAAAATCAGTCCCCCCTGATGCCTTGAGGACAAGGCTGAAATTTAAGGGGAATGAAGCTGATAGGACTTTTATTTTCTGATATTAATAATTATTTATTTTTTAATTTAAATTTCTACTTATTTGAATAAGTCTAGTCTAGTTATTGGATAGTTAAAACCAACTTGTGAACGTTGGGTCTACATTCCTATATGGGAATTTGTTGAAGTTCTCTTTTATTTTGAAATGAAAAAAACACAAAGGATATTTCTGCTATACTTTTGATTCACATAAGAAATTGGAGGTTCTTGCTCCCTCGAATGAGCTAGACAATCTTTGCTTTTCTTTACTCCAAAATAGGTAGAGGTAAAGCTAATCCTCCTAGCAAGGATGTACCAAAAATCGATAATAGTTTTTCGTAAGCGTGTACTTAGAGCTCTATACATTTTCAATTGTAAGACTTTACAATTACGACATAGTTGGATAACATATTTACCTGTTAGATATTTTCATAATTTATTTATTTGTTTATTGTTATGCAAATGGTTTGCTGCTTAGAAACATGTTTTGTTTTACCTGGACAAGAGAAGAAGGTTTGCAAACTAGTCAAGTCTCTTTATGGTCTAAAGCAATGGCATGAAAAGTTTAATAAAGTAATGTTATCTAACGGTTTCAGAGTTAATGAAGCTGACAAGTGTATCTATTCTGCATATAGAAATGGTGCATGCATTCTAATTTTCTTATATGTAGATGACATGCTTATTTTTGGTCCTAACTTAGAATATATAAAAGAGACTAAGCAACTACTAGAATCTATCTTTGACATGAAGGATTTGGGCAAAGCAAATGTGATCTTAGGAATTAAAATAAAGAGGAAAGATGGATTTATATCACTAAGTCAATCTCATTTTATTGAAACGATCCTTAAAAGATATGGTCATATGGATCATAAATCCGCTTCCACTCTCATAGATCCTAGTATCAAGTTAATGAAACATACTGGTAGATGCTATGTCCAACTACTATGCTAGTGTGATTGGAAGTCTCATGTACTATGCATTGCACTAGACCAGATATTGTGTATGCAACTGGCATATTATGTCAATACACTGGTAATCCAGGCAAAGAACATTGGAATGCGATTTCAAGAGTTCTAAGATATTTGAAAGGAACCACTGATTATGGGTTAAATTTTCAAGTATGTCCCACCATACTTGAAGGATACTATAATGCTAGTTGGAATAATATAGAGTCGAATTCTAAATCCACTTCAAGCTAGATTTTTACTTTAGGAGGTGCAGCTGTTTCTTGGTGTTTTAAGAAACAAACTTGCATCTTAGATTCGACCATGTTAGCAGAGTTTATTACTTTGGCTGATGCATGTAAAGAAGCTGAATGGCTGAGAAATTTGTTAAATAGACATCCCTTTATGGAAGGACCATCACCGGCTGTGATGATTTACTGTGATCGTAAGGCTACTATGTATAAGGTAGCAAACAAGACTTACAGTGGTAAGCAATGACATCTCAGTCTTGGACATTAGTCTCTTCGAGGATTACTTAAGCAAGGAGTAATCACTGTTAACTATATAGAGTCCAAGAACAACTTAGCAAATCCTTTGACGAAAGGATTCGCTAGAGAGATGATTGCGAAAACATCGAAAGGAATGGGATTGAGGTCTATGTAACTTTAGTTAGCTTTAATAGGAACTCTACTTATGTTTTGAAATGTGAACAGAGTTCAAAGGGTACTAACAAGTTAAAGTTTAACTTAGATGAGACACTAGAGTATTAGTTAAATCTCATTCATAAAATCTCTAGTGTGTAAATTATGCATGTTAAAAGCTGGATTTAATTCCTTATATAAGTTCTATCAAGAAAGAAAGTGAATCACAGAATCACATTATGAGAACTTACCTATATGAGTGAAAAGTCAGGCTGCTTTCTATGAGATTTAGACCATCTCTAAGCACTCATGAAGTTAGGATATAACGCATGGCCATTAATGCGTTGGAACAAAAAAGACACTCTTTTATTGGAAATAATATGTGTAATGACTCCGGTTAGACTTTATAGGGTCCTGGTTCAAGATTCATTCACCATAGCACCTTGACTAAACTCTGAGTTATTTACACTAAGAGAAAGTTCAAGGTCGAAAGCTACTTTCATTTATGTACAGTTTTCCTACGATGATGCCTTTTTTTGTGTTACATGAACTACGGTAGCTTAACCCTGGTAAGGGTACATAGGCAATCACTTTGGTGATGCAGCCTTTTTTTTCTTATTCTTTTATCAAAACAAATTATGTAAAAAATGGGGAAATATGTAAGATATTTTTTAATAATTTATTTATTGGTGTTATGCAAATGGTTTGCCGCTTCGAAACGGGAATTGACCTGCCCGATTAGGTTGCGGGGGTCGAAGGGGCGCACCCCTCGTGGGGGCTCGGGGGCGTTGGGAATTCTAATTTTCGTGTATGTGTTGAAGAGTTGTTTTTGTTGGAAGTTAACAATTTTTCTCCAACAGACATACATATTCATTCCAACTGACACTTTTCTCCTTATACATTGAGTATGTTGTCCATTTACAAATACAATATAGATATTCATTCTACTTCTTCTTTCGTTCCCTTGGCATCATCAGTTCTCTCATATAGTGTTCTCTTGATTTGATTAAACCGTCACAGTTTGAATCAAACACCTCCATTGTATCTTCAAAGAAATTTTCATTTAAGCCCCATTGTGACATCTTTGGATATGGGAAAAACATCTCTTAAAAGATAGCGATTTACGTGCCTTGGAGTTTATTCAGATTCTTATATTTCCTATAACTTTCTTAGATTCCTACATTACCTAGAAACGAGATTAATGGATGATTAAGATGTTAGTTTTAGTAATAGAATGATTAAAGTTGAAAGTTCATTTATCTAATTACAAGAAGTGAAAGATACGTAAACGTAAAGCCCATTTGTCCTTTTCTTCACCAAAGCAACTTTCATTCTTGGAACCTTTTCTACAGGCTCCACTTCAATATTCTCTATCCAAACACCCCGACCACCCCACCTTCGGAAAACAGCCGTTGCTGAAGTGGGCCCTCCCTAGCTGTTTTATTTCATTCTTTTCCGTAATTATTATATATATCTCATCCTCTTCCCAACTCTCTTAAGGTCTTGATATAGAAAGTATTTTTTTAAAAATAACATTTTTCCTTTTAATATTTTGATTTATAACTGTAACTAAACAATTTGAGAATAAATAATATGAAATGATCGAGTCAACAAATTTGATTTTAAGTGAATACCCACAAATTTCGTCTAAAATTTAATAGTTTTATTTTTTTATTATCAAAATAAAAAACGCTTATTGTTATATTCAAACTCCAACTTCCTCCCTCTATTTATTTTAAACAAATAGCCCACACTGTTTTGGGAGTCTCACCAAAAATCGCATATGTTTCTCCTTTCGTTAATCAAAATCGCCACCCACACTTTTTGTCAACTTTAACGCCATTTTCCCCTTAAGTGGGGGCTCCCACAAGCTTTCTTGCCTCCATTACTCACATTGATTCATATTTACAATATATTCGTTTTCTTTATCTGGATATATTTACTTTGGGAGTCTCTTTCCTTACACCCCTTCCACATAATCGTTAATAGAGCAACCAATTTTGTTTGGGTTTGATTTTTGAATCTTGAAATAATGAGAGAAATTTGGGTTTTCATGTATTTGTTGATATTTTGGGGGTGGTGGGTGGTTAGTTGAAGGAGTTGGTGTGAACTGGGGCACAATGGCAAGCCACAAGTCGACTCCCAAAGTAGGGTGCAGATGCTAAAAGATAATGGAGTAAAGAAGGTGCAACTGTTTGATGCAGAACAGTCTAGCAGGAGTGCTTTGGCTGGCACTGACATTGAAGTCATGGTTGCAATACCAAATGACCAGCTCGCTGTCATGGGCAGTTATAATCGGGCCAAGGAGTGGGTCAGGCACAATGTCACCCGATACAAATTCAATGGTGGTGTCAATATCAAGTAATCCTTTTCTTCATTCGTACCGTGTTTACCTATCAAGTTTCTGTTTTTCCTTGGATATAAATTTGAATTTTGATTAATTTAGAAACATGTGTGCTGAAGTGCTTTATTTGAGTAGGATTGTAAGCAAATTGATTAGAAAAATAAACTGCTCATGCAACCTTCTATTCTCGAAGATAAAAGTATGTGGATCTGTGCATGGGTTATGCCTAGTTATTGACTGACCATACTTTGTTTCCCAATTCAAATGTTAAAAACATAGTTTTTAATAAGGTCATGTTGAAAAATTTATGGAAAGTTGGGTCTGATGGGTTAAGAATTAGATTAGATTATTTTAGTCCATATGCAGGATAAGATTATTTTTTCCCTTTCTACCTCATTAGTTTTGAATTTTTTTTCTTGCCACTACGAAATTCCACAAGAAGATGAAAAGTGCTGATAAATTTGAAATTTATCTTGTCTTGTATCAATTGAGGAATTTGCAGAATGATTCCATACTAATTAGTAAGTACTGAGTTATTAGATTGCTCCCTTGCTGATTGAGATACGTGTAGCCTGTATCCCGAACGACGAGACAACTTTTCTTTCACCTGAATAAATTTTTTGCTATAGCTTAGTTGTTAAGCTTGTCACATGCTCCTTAGATTAAAAAAATTACAATTTGGGGATTTTGAAGTTAGAACTACGAAAGGAACTTTCTTGGACATGCTCTGCTCGTTGTTGCCTTTTGAAGAGTGAGTGCATTTATGCATCAATTCCTTGGTGCCAATTATGCTTTTGACATTACGCGTATTTAACTTGTATAATTAGATCTTGCGAGCAATTGAATTTTTTCTTGATATTAATGCTTCTTTGTGGAGTTGTCTTCTGCTTTTTTGTGGAAATTCCTCTTGGCAATTTGGTATTTTTCTTGATACGGCCTCGGTGATTACATATTTTGGTAGTAGTAGCTTAGAATTACAGTGTTCTCAGTTCTTGCTTCCTTGCCTTGGCTCTGTGCATATATGTGGCAGTTGGTAATGAGCCTTTCCTCACTTCCTACAACAACTCATTCTTGAACACAACCTTCCCAGCTCTTCAGAACATTTAGAATGCCTTGAATGATGCAGGGCTTGGGGATTCCATAAAAGCAACCGTGCCTTTAAATGCTGGTGCTTATGGTTCCCCACCAGACGATCCTATCCCATCTACTGGAACATTCATGACCGATATCCTTGGACAAATGACCCTGATTGTTGAATAACTAAACCAGAATAAGGCACCCTTCATTGTAAATATTTACCCTTTCTTGAGTCTTTACGCCAACGAGCACTTCCCTATTGATTATGCCTTCCTTGATTCGGTGAGGAATCCTATTGTTGATAGTGGAATTCCCCACATTAATGTCTTCGATGCCAACTTCGACACCTTGGTGACATGACCATTATTGTTGGGATGGTGACAT
>CAIGRP010082797.1:0-14872 GCA_903798385.1 Fraxinus cuspidata
CTCGACCAATGGTAACTTTTCTATCTGGCTCGAGCTCAACCTCATCCATCTCTTCAACCGGGGCAAGCCTCCCACGATGCTCGAGGTCTAGCCCGACCTCAAAAAGTCGCATGACATCAACCTTGATCTCCCGGATGCTGGTAACATAGCACTGTCTAGCTATAATTTCGTTTCCTCGAACCACCACAACCCCATTATTAGTAGAAAATTTCACCGACAAGTGAAAAGTTGAGACAATTGCCTTAATCATATTCAGGAAAGGCCTTCCAAGTATGACTTTGTAGGCTATCGGAGAACGAACAATCTAAAAAGTTGTCATCTGCTTGACTTGCCTGCCTTCTGATCCTAAGGTAAGAGGTAAATCGACAATGCCCTCGGGAATGACTACACCACCTCCGAAACCCTGAAGGGGAGTTTTAACCGGTTTGAGCTGCTCAGATGATATACCCATCTAAACGAAAGCCTCATGTGACAGTACGTTAGCTGCGTTTCAATTATCCACCAGAATTCTTCTTACCTCAAAATTAGCAATGATTGCCGATATAAATAAGGCGTCATCATGTGGAAAAGACACGCCGTCTAAGTCCTTCAATCCAAAGGTGATGTCTTCGACATTAGCGAGTTCCATGCTTGAGATAGAGAAGTATTTCTTGGCCTACTGCTTACGCCTTCTATTGGAATCCCCTCATGAGTTTGTTCCTCCGACAATAATATTGATAGTACCTACAGTTGGTTATTTATCTCTCCTATCTCCAGAAGCCTTCCCCCTATTTTGACTGTCCCTTGACGCTTATCATTGCTAACGTAAGCGCCCAAGAAACCCCTCTTGATGAGAGCCTCGATTTTCCTCTTCAAGGCGAAGCACCCTTCTGTTGTATGTCTGTGATTTCGATGAAACTCATAGTACTTGCTTTTATCACGGGCTTCAGGAGGAGCCCGTAGTCTAGGAGGCCACTTTAACTCTTTAAGGTCTTTGATCTCCATCAGAATATTAGACCTGGTGGTATTCAAATGAGTAAAGGACGTTGGATTGGGGTCTTGCCTTTGCTTGCTTCGGAAAGGATCCGGATGCTGGTTAGACTCATGGGGCCTCTTGAGATCGGGCTTCTTTAATGGGGGCATCTCTCCTTGGGAACATGGTCTCCTCCATGTTAATGTACTTCTCAGCCCGAGTTAGTAAGTCAATTTTAACTTGGGAGGGATCTTCGACAGAGACATCTTAAATGTCTCACATCTAATGGTATATGTTAGGGTAGAGATTACAACCGTGATGTATATATCGGGGATCAATAGTCTTTCCTTATTAAACTTTGTCATGAAACTACGAAATGTCTCATTGGGTCCCTAATGCATCTGCATGAGTGATGCGGTTGTCTTCTTGATGCGTTTACTACTTGCAAAGAATACGGAGAACTTGTCAGTTAAGTCTGAAAAGGAAGATATAGAATTGGGCTCCAACGTGGAGAACCAATCTCTAGCCGCGTTGGTATGTGTTTGAGGAAAGACCTTGCACATTACAGCATCGGGTGCGACCTGCAAGTTCATGATATTTGTGTATATGTTGATATGGTTGATGGGATCAGTGGTCCTATCATAATCCTTCACCTATTGGTGCTTAAATCGATCCGGTATGGGGTATGATAACACTTCCGTGGTGAAATGCGTGTTAGGGGTGAATCATGATGCTCTTGGGATTTTTGAAGCATTCCAGCTGTAATTCCCTCTTAGATGATTCATGCTGGATCGGCAGAATCCATGGTGACTGATCTAGAACCCAGGGGCATGTGCGGTACGTCTGAGGTTCCGGCATCACCATGGTTGAAACCCGTAGCCCGATCATCTACTACAAGACCACTTTATGCGGATGGTGTTGGGGGAGTACTTCTCTGTTGTTATAGCTGAGTTAACGCGGCTACTTGTTGTCGGAGTTCCTCAAACGCTCCGAGAGCGATTGTTGTTGGTGGATGTGGTGGTTCTCCTTATGATACCTCCTGGGGAACTGGAGGGTCTCTGATAAGGGGCTGGTTAGGAGCGGATGAGCTTGCTGGAAAATGTCTTGAACGTGTATTAACCATGGCTTCTAGTAGCGTTTCCCACAGACGGCGCCAATGATGCTACCAAAAACTTGCACCCGAATGAACTCGAAATGGTTGATTGAGCTCTGCAGGATCTGATCTTCAATATCTGAAACAAAGGTGTTGATGTGTGTCCTCGTCGCCCCTCCGATGCTTAAGGAGACAAAATTTGGGAAAAGAAATTGTATGCTGGTATGTTAATGAAAAAACGTACCTTAATAATGAAGCCATGTTATGTATTTATAGGCGTTGGAAGTTGAGTCCTAGAAGGATTCAATTTCTAATATTCATAATCGTTACAAGATGTTTGTGTTGTATTAGAAGTGCATATTTTCAGTTGGAGTCAAATTTATAACAGATTAGGAGACATATTTTAATACAAACGTGGGAGAGTTGTTGTCAAAATATGATTAGTATTCTGAGAAGACGCGAAATGAACTGACCTCGTTTATAGACCCGACCTCCTCTTTAGGCCCGAACTCACTGAAGCCAAAACATGCTATATTAGCTCGAGCCATCAAGCTCAAGTTCGGGTATGTATACTTTGGTACCATTAGCATGCATTACGTTCTTTAAGTAATTAATGATTTGGTTTTCAAATTTCATCTTAAAAAGAAAAGTAATACAAATTCTTATACATCAATAATTATTTTTATAATGAAAACTGAAATACTCTGATACCATTTTATTGTGAGAAAATAAGAAATTAAGTCATATTACAAAGTAAAGATTACAATAACAACATAAATTTGAAGAAAATAGAGATTTAATTATAATATAGGGAACAAATATGGGACATATAAACTCTTATAGTATAGTTGTAGTTGAAGTAGAATGTTAAAAAATGGAGTCCAAAACTGAAATGGACAGAAAAAATCGTGCAAAAGCGAAACAGACAGGCTGCTTCGCATCACTGGGACAAAATTGCAGTGGCACCGGGGCGTCCATTTTCGAGTCCTTTACTCCAAAAATCTTGATTTTCTTCATCCCGAGTCTTCTTCAAATCCAACACAAAGTCATATTCCCAAAGTGCTTTCAAATAGAATTTCAATTAGAATTTATTAAGTAAACTTAAATAGGATTCAACAATTGCATTCCAAATAAAAAATTTTAATGTGCATTTTAATTAGAACTCTCAATTATCTTCAGCAAAAAAATTGGGTGTAACCCAAATTCTGACAATTTCCACCTGGACATAAATTTAATTACAATGAACAAAATTTCAAATGAATTCTCCAACTAGAGACAAATTCTACTGTAAGTAATAAACTTGAACTCTCCAATGAAAAATACAAACAAACTTCTCCACCAACAATTTCAACTAGAAATATTCACCACCTTATCAACACACCACATGCTCATTTAATAACTTTTAGAACTACACATTCAACAGTGTACATGTACCCTTTTGAATTAAGAATACTTAAGGAGATAATATTTTTCTTCAGATTTGGAACTTGTCTCACTGCATCAAGTGTTCTAACCGTCTCATCAAACATCTTTATTCTGACCCGACTAATACTAGCTATCCGACAGGATGTGTTATTACCGGTCATCACAACACCTTTTGAAATTTATTCATATGTTGAAAATAATTCCCAATTGGATAACATATGAAAAGTGCAAGCCGTATCCAAAATCCAGGCTTCATCAGGTTAGAAGCTGTAGTCAGACATAAATAGAAACTCTTCATCACTGATAGGATTTTCTGCAATACTTGCTTCTCCTAAAATTTCTGATTGTTGATTTGCAGTTGACTTTGATTTATTCTGCAACTTATAACAATAGTTCACCAAGTGTCCATTGTTCTTGCAATAATTACAAAATTTGAAGTTAGATTTTGACTTGTCCCTCGAACGGCCACATGAACAATGAGACCATCTTCATGATTCCAGATGCTATAAGATGTTTTATCTTCTCCATTGAATATAGAGTATCGTAGACTTCTTCGATGGTGAGAGTATTACGATTATATAGAATCGTGTCCTAAAAGACATGTCTGAGGCGAGCAATGAATACAACAAAATCAATTACAAGTCTTGCTCATTATATTTGACCTTCAAAGTCTCCAAATCATCGACGATTTCTTTAAAAGTAGTTAGGTGATCCCCAAGAGATGTACCATCTATCATACGATGAGAATATAGACATTGCTTCAGATGTAATTTGCTAGTAAGGTTTTTCATCGTGCATAATTATTCCAATTTTAACCACAAGGCAGAGACTGACTTCTCCTTCAAAATGCCTTGAAGAATACTATTGGAAAGATGAAAATATATTTGAGATAGAACATTTCGATCCCTTCGTTGTTTCTCATCCATAGTTCAAGTTGTGGATATCTTGTCAAATCCCTGCAATGCGTCATCCAAATCTATCTGAATGAATACTGCTCGCATTTTTACTTGCCATGGAGAATCTCGTATTGCGATCTAATAGCGAAATATTATACTTTATTGTTGCCATCATGAAAAACCTCGATCTTCCCGAGAATTTCAATACCAAAAGCTCAAATACCACTTGTTATGAAATTGGAATGCTTTGATACCAACTTGTTGTGAGATCACAAGAACACAACAACAACAACGTAGTTTTGCAAATAATGAAGATTTTATTATAATATGGAAAAAGAATACAAAAATTTTGTATTTTTACTTCTTCTAACTTCTTTCTAAAATACAATAAATCGCTATATATATAGTGAACAAATAAAGGACGTTCAAACCTTTATAGTAGAGTTCTAGTTGAAAAAGAATAATAAAACGAAGCTGGGTCAAAATTGTCGATCGTCCCGGCGCTTACTTTCGAGACCTTTATTCCAAAATTCTTGATTTTCTTCATCTCAATACCTTCTTCAAATCAAACACAAATTCCTACTTCCAATGAGCTTCCAAATATAACTTTATTAGAAGTTGTCAAGTAAACTTGAACATTCAACAATTGCATTCCAAATATAATTCTTCTTAATGTACACTTTCATTAGAACTCTCAATTATTTTCAACAAAGAATTGGGTCACACCCAAATTCTAACAGATTAAATATTAAAAAGTGGGGGAGAACTCTAAAACTATATTTGACGGTTGTCATGACAAGGAATCTAGCGATGTCGCAACAAAAACAACGATGAAAGTGAAACAACGCAATACGAAATAAAGAAATAAAAATCATGTAATCAGTGTAAAATTAAATTTATTGGAAAATATAATAACTTTGCAACATGGTATGAAACTTTGTAAAATAATGTTGTTGTTGAATGAACTTATAATTAATAATTTGCTTTACATTTAAAACATTAATTTGATAATGGTAGGGATGTCAACGAGCTGACCCGAAACTCAAAACTCGGGCTTGACTCTAGTAAAAATGGTTCGATTTTTTTCTGGGCCAAAAAATTTAGGCACAACCCAAACTTTTGGTTCGGACCTTATCGAGTCGAGCTGATTGATGACTTTTTATTTTTTTTAAAAAAAAGATAGCCACGCAGCTGCCATTGCTGCAGCGCTGACTGGTATTGCAAGCAGCTACTGTAGCTTCCCTAGCAGGCAGCAGTAAGCAAGGCAACCACAAATATATATATATATATATATATATATATATATATATATCTCGAACCGCAAGCTGGGTCGGCTCAGAATTTTTTCGGATCGTGCCACGAATCGTTGGAGCCGGCGAGCCAAATTGACCTCTTGATTAACGGTGAAAGAATAGAATTCCTCGGAGAACACAAACTGAAACAGCCAAAAAGTAGCAGTACGTGCACTGCTCTGCAATTCTAAATTCCTACAAATGAAGGCAGGCAGTAGTAAAGAGGGACAAGAAACCGCGTTCATTAAGGAATATTAAGTCGGTTCTTCATGTGTTTTCACCTGTAATAATTATTTTATTTCTGGAGAAAAACTGTTCGAAGTTTAAGCCAACCTTTGAAACCCCTCTATTCTTCTCTGGTTTATTATTTAAAATATAAATGACAGTATGAAGAGGAGGAGGGTGTGAAACTGTGAGTCATGTCTGCCATTTAACGTCAGAACAATTAAATTATTGTTTGGATTTTTCTTCATTTTCATATTCTGTTTCTCCAGATTTCCATGCAAAACCTGCACATGAGGAAACCCTAAAAACTCGTCATCTTTCCACATCCAGTCAATCTTGTACTATTTCCATTTATTTTTTCTCTCAAAACTGCATTTCTACTTACACAATCGAGGGATTGTATTTTTTTCAAATTATTTTTTCTATCATTTTAACCACACGCTCTCTAAAAAAAAATAATAGTAAATTATTTTCACTTAAAAAAAATATCTCCCAAACAAGCTTCGAAAAATGGTATTTGCAACTGAATTTTTAAGTTATGATGTATTAGATACATCCCTTCACATAAGTGTTAAATGTATTTTTCATTAAAATCTAATGAGACTTGAATTACAGACTTTTGTTTGCTGCAACGTAGTATATTTAGGCAATTTATAATTTTTAAGAGATAAAATTTCATATCAAATAAAACTAAAAACATACACCAATTTATAAAGGTTTATGCTATCCCTCTCAATAAATTGACATTTTTAATATGGAATCACAAATTTTAATATGGTATGAGTGCCTATTAAATTCTAACGTGCAATTGGATCCAATTAAAACTCAAATTATGAGCACAAAAATTTCAAAATTGGCTTGCTCAAACGAGTTATCATCTTATCAGGACATGTTAATTAATAAAATCTCATATCGAATAAAAATGAAAATATAGATCAACTTATAAAAACTTGTTCTACTTTTAATAAGATTGATTTTTAAAATGGAATCTAAAGTCTTAATAATAATTATATGGAATAGTCATTCACTCTTAAAACCAATGGGGAGTATACCCCAATTAATGCCAATTATTACTTGTGGTTAATAGGTTATTATCGTGCATCAATCATACTACACAAATAGGCTCAAAAACAAAAGGAATACGTGTCGACACATGATTTAATATTTTGAAAAATAAAACAAAAATCTCAAAACAAATGTTGACAAATCAGTCTATCCAACATTTCCATTTTTTTGCTTGTTCAATCATCATAGAATTCTATGCATATCATAAAATTGCTTTCAATGTTTGCGGCTCTCCCCTTCAGTGTTTGAAAAGAAGGCCTGCCCACTCTTTCATGAAGATGCTTTATGGAAGTTTGAAATTCGAATAGCTAGCAAGCCAGCATGTTTTTGCAGAACCAAACTTGAAGTCAAAACTTTAAATAATCAAAATAACAATGATTTGCCTATACATTTGTACCCATTTTATACACTATAGTGTCCATCTTCAATTTGCTAAGACATTTTTTTCTTAATCTGTGCACTAACATAACAAACATAGGCAACTAGCTAGCTATATAAGCATTATCCCGTATTTCATTTAAGGAATAAATAAACATCCTCTGCAACTACTGGATTTTATATTAAACCCTTTTTAGTGTAGCTAAAAACCATATTTTTAATGGATTAATTTCATAAAAATTTATGAATGCATGGTTAAAAAATTGATAAAAGTTGTGGTTACTATAAAATATGTAGTTAAAATTAATTTAAGGATGTAGAGCAACTTCACCTTTAGTTATTTATATGAAGTCTTGATTCTTGATCACATCTTGTGCTCGTAATTAAATTGTGTTTAATATAAAATTTGACTATGCGTAATTTTTTTATAAATGGATAATGATAAGACTTGAAATGGGATATTAATGCATTTAGATTTCAGGTTGGATAATATTAATTAAAATTTACCGACTAAAGACCACACACACTTAGTGGCAGTATTGTAATTTAGGAAGGTGACATCTCCCTTGGCCTTTAAATACTTTCAACTCTTGATGTGGACTTGTATGTTGTGTTGTATTAGTTTCTCTTCAATATTTTACTCATAAGAGTCTGTGCCTGATATAATATTTTACCTTCCATGGAAAATCAAGCACAAGATAGCGGTAGTAGGCGCAGCGGTGGTTCGGAAACTGAGAGAAACGAGCCGGTTCGATCCCGGTGGACGCCGAGGCCAGAGCAAATCCTAATACTTGAGTCCATCTTCAACAGTGGGATGGTGAACCCTCCAAAGGAGGAAACAGTGAGAATCAGAAAACTGCTAGAGAAATTTGGTGCAGTTGGTGATGCTAATGTTTTCTATTGGTTCCAAAACCGTCGGTCAAGGTCAAGACGCCGGCAGCGCCAAATTCAGGCCAGTCTTAGCAGTGGTGAACAACCTCAAACTCAGCCGTGGACTGGCGGTTGTGATGCAATCCAGTATGAAAACAATACTTCAGCAGGTTCTGCGCCTTCCTTCTATAATTTCCCTACGTCCTCGAGCTCCAGTTCATATGGTTCTTCTTCATCTTGCACCGAAAATGACGCTCCCAATGGTATGTTCTCAATTTCCGGCCAATCGGCCCTCCCAGAAATAGACCAAAATCCTTCGGTTCATTCAAGCTTTTGCCCCTCAGATGTTTCTCATTTACAGTACCAGTCAGGTAATTCAGTCTTCCCATGTTAAATTCAGTTTCCATTTTTTTTTTTTTTTTTCTCAATAATGAATTTGCATTTTTTACTTAAGTTGAACAATTTTTCCTGTAAACCTAATAATTTGCTTCAAATTTCCTTTTTTAAATTTTTTTTCCTTCCAACCCTAATTATGAAACAAATATATGGTAATGTTGATTTCCATTCCAATAACACGCACACGGAAGAGTGCAAAGTGAAAACAAATGCATGTAATTTTAAAAACCCAAAAAACAACTCTGGATTTTTTTGATAATTTGACTGAATTCTCTCTTAATTTTGACCCTTCAGGATTGATAACAGTTTATATCAATGGAGTTGCAACAGAAATACCAAGAGGGCCACTGGACATGAAAGCAATGTTTGGACAAGATTTCATGTTGTTTCATTCGTCAGGCGCACCGGTTCAAGTCAATGAATATGGATTTCTGATGCAGAGTTTGCAGCATGGTGACAGCTATTTTCTGGTAAGTAATTTAAACCAAACCCCAGAAATGATAACCTTAATCATCAAACACAATTAATTGATAATTCTCAGTAAAACAAGTTCTAGGCAATTCAATTCCTTGAAACTCATTTTATTTCCACCCAAATTTCATTCTTGCAATCAAACGGACCATAATGGTAAAGTAAGAACTTTAAATTTTCAAGATATCCATCTCTCAAAATTTGAGCACCCCAGAAATTATGGCCCTTTTTGTGCGATTTTATTTTTTTGGAAAATATGACAGAAAACAATGTTATTGAATTGTTAAGATTTTGACAGAAAAATTAATATCTGAGTCTAGAGATACTTCGGAAAAGGGTTCTATTGCATTTAAAAAATGGTTTGAGGACCACACCAAATTGGCTGCTAATTTTCTATAATTTATTTTCAGGTTCCAAGACATTCTTAAAATTCGAGTGATCACCTGATTGTGGAAGTTTTTCTAGTTTAGTATTTCGGAAATTCTAGCAAATTTCTTATTTTAGTATATTAATATCTTTATGTTTCCTTTAAATTCTTGTAATATTTTTTGTTCGTTTTCTTTCTCCTTCTTAAATGAAATAAAATCTTCCCTATCTTGTTTACATAAATGAATTATGTTTGCTTAATGTGTAAACATTGCAATATTGGTTTTCTCTATGCACATACTCCAATATAAGTCGTAGCATCCATACGATAGAGTGAACACCATAAATATTCTTAATTATAAATTATGTAAAGCTCAATGTGCTTAACATGGCATCAAGTTGTCGGCGAATAGTGATCTTAACATTTGGAATGTTATTGGAATTTAAAGATTTGAATGCACAAATATGTTATTTCTTTGAATACCCATTTTCCACTTCCATTACAGCACCTAAGATTAACTATTGGGATTTCTAAACCATACCAAAAATTTCACAAGGCATTTTTTTTTTTTTTTGGTGTGTGTGTTTTATGAACTATTCCACAAACTAATTCACCCTCTTGTAAAAAATTGAGGAAGTGTGAAAATTGAAGTGAATAAGATTCAGTGCACATTGCAGTTTTTTTTTTAATGTATTAGGTGATGCACAAAGCACAGCTTTTGATTAATATAAAGTATTGAATTTAATTCAATCTCGTTTTTCTTGATCCTGCAGGAAGCAGGTTGAATTCTTAAATTATTCCAGCATATATAATTATTTACAAAATCGAGCGGCTCCGTACTAATAAAAGTATTTCTCGTGAATGAAAAATAAAAAATATAAACAAATTCGTTATCCAATTTTTATCTAGGCTCATTTACGAAATTTTTTATGTCATGTTAATCATCTGATTTAAAAGTATAAATTTTAAATAATATAATTTTTTTTTTCAATTTCATTGTAACCAAAACTTGTTTTTTTATACTGTGTTTGAGCATATGGATATAATTGTCAAGTGAATAATGCTATTTATACATAATTGAGTTATATTATGGTTTAGATACAGATAATGTGTCAAAAAAATAGTAGAGAATTTTCTTTTATTTGGTTGAAAAAATTTTGATTCAATCATTATGTATATGTAGCACAATCATTGTCAAGTAATGTAATCTTATCGATGTACACTTAGATATGTAATATCTATTAGGTATAATCTCAAGTTCCACAATAGATATGAAAGAGTTAGAGTGCGTTTGATTTACTGTTTTCATTTTTACAAAACATTGAAAACGCATATGGTACTGTATTTTCGAAAATGCATTTTTAAACATTAAGGTTAAATTTATAACATAAACTCAAAACGCATTTCTAACGTTTCAGTGTTTTCGGTGAAAATCTTGAACACACTCAAAAAATAGAAAACAAGTGTTTAAATAAATTTTTAAAAATTAAATAAATTTTAAAAATATAAATATAAAATTCTAACTAATAAAATTTATAAATTTGAAAAAATACGATATAAAATTCTAAAAAATAAAAATAAACTTCTAAAAATAAACTTCTAAAAATTTCTTAAAAATATAAATATATATAAAAAAATAATAAAGATCTTAATGATTATTTACATAAAAATTCTAAAAAATATTTAAATGAACACGGATAAAATAATTCTCAATTCACATCATTAATTTTTTTCTTTCTTTCTTTTATATTTTGAACTTAATTTATTATTTATTTTACTTTTGTTGCGAAAAAAATATTGTAACCAAACGTGTTCTCTAATTTTCTGGTTTGAAAAATAATTTTTTAAAATAACAAATCAAAATACATTTTCAACAATCATAAAATAGACTCTCAAAACAAAAAATTAAAAATGAACTTAAAATTGAAAACTGAAACACAAACCAGACAAACCTTTAAGTTCAACAATTGTCACAATGAACTTTGTAAGAGATTTTATATTGGTTATTAAAGTTTTTTTTTTTTTTTCATTAGTTATTGAAGTTTACAATGTTTTCATAGATGATCACTCGATTATGAAAAATAACATATAATATGAAATATCACCATCCATTGCCATAGTGGACCGAACAACGTTAATCTATCTTGCCGAACTAAAGTAACAGGACTAATACAAGTTGGAGGAAAATTCCAAATCAATATTTCATCTTATGCCTTAACTCTAACCCTAACCTACGACAAATAGCAGGAAAGAATGGTGAAATTTGAGTTTTTGGGAAGGAATATTGTCTTTTTTTTTATCAAGGGAAAGCAAAATGCTCAATATCCACCTCGCTTTCAAATCGCTCAAAAATCGAAGCAGTGATGGGGAACATGGTTCCCACACCGATTCTTAATATTATTTATATGTATTTATATTTAAATCGCATTTAAAAAATAAAAAGTGCATAAGTAAATAAAGCAGGAAAATGAGATACTTTAATTTTTGCCTCGACCATTACTCCACGCATCAAAACTAAGGCTAAGACGTTGATTAAGATGTTAGTTTTTTTAAACCAATAACAATTTATGAACCACTTATAAACTTTAGTAAGTAATAGAGTAAATAAATTACTTTGGTGATCAAATTGAAATTTCTCATAAACTAAAATGATAGCCATAGTAAAGTTTTATTTATATATTTTTTTTCTGAAAGAATGGTAATAAAAGATTTTAAAAGTATTTACCAAAGTACTATGCCAAAACTCCAAGTTTCCATTTTAATATTACGTTCCAATTAGGTAAAACCTTGTACATACTACGTTCATTGTCTCGTGTCTCCACGGAACGGTCTCCAACTTGGCTTTTAGCACCGACTATTATAACCAATATAAAGCTGACGGATGTTTGTTAAACTGATTTTTTATTCTTGTTATGTACTTCAGTATGAATTATAAATTTATAATTACATTTACACGAGACATTAAATTAAATAAGAGAATATTAGTATGAAAATTACACTTAATTATCGTGATTCATGCACTTGGATGATTGAAAAAGAATCTATAATATGAGAGGGGCCGAAAGGCGTGTGCACGGGGATATTAGTGGATACGTAGTATTCCGAGGAATGCCCGGCAGGCTAACTCGGAGAAATAATGGATATGTTGTTTGGACGGTTTCTTTATTCTGTGGTTTGGGCTGCATCTCTATTTTGTGGTTTGGGCTTTTCTTGTGTCTGTGGGCTTTGCTATGTTTTGGCCACCGGTTTTCTTTGTTAAATTGTGTAATCTTAGTCTTGCACCTGACATGACTTGAACCGTTGGATTGGATAGTTTAAGGGTTGTTTTATAATCTTCCCTCTGGATTATTCGATGGATATTGTTGCTATTCTAGGATTTTCTCTTGTGTTTTCTCTCGAATGTTCTTCTCTTTGTTTGTCTTCTTGAGATCTTCTGTTTTGATATCTGTAAATGTCTTAGTGATATTAATCGTGTATTTTGTATACATTTAGTGATTCTGATGAGAGAATCCATATAGAGAGGCTAGAGAAAAACATTAGCGAAGATTTCTTCATACATTTGTATAGTTCTTTGTGATTCATGCTCAACGGGTGAGTATGCTTTTTGAAGTTGAACATCCGGGCCCAAAAGGGCGAAAAAAAGACTTAATCGCACAAAACGTCCTTACGTTTGGCATGTAAAATGCAAAACATCCTTACGTTTCAATTTTTTACATTTTTCACCCATATTTCAACATTACCTTGTGGAAAACGTCATTTTAACCTATTTTTAACGTAAAATGACCAATATACATTCATATATAAATCAAACAAAAAAGAAAAGAAAAGAAAAGAAAAATAAAGAATAAATTATAATCTTATTCAAAGAAAAGAAAAATAAAGAATAAATTATAATCTTACTCCTAAACTTTTTAAAAAATGCAAATGAGTCCAACATTTATAAAATATTAAAAATAACAAAAAACATCTCTCTTTCTTCTCCTCCGCCTCCACCTTTAGAGCCTTGAATCACCACCTTTCGGCCATCAAGACCACCGGATCCGACCACCACCATCTCGCCTCACTCTCCTCTACAACCTCCAACCAACCATTAGCCACAAAACATCAGGAATCAGCAAAAAATCGAGCCCAAAAATCCCATCTCGCGAACTCTTTTTTTGTCCAAAAACCCACCTCCGGCGATGCCCATGTTAACAACACCCCACAAGCCGCTCAAGCTCAAGATGGCGCATCCATACATGGTCATATTACATGAAATAACACAAAAAATTTAAATCTACAGCAGAATTTTTTGAATCAACGAACTGGCGGCCAACAATCACAATTTCCGACAACGACGCTGGTCCCCACAATCGCGGACCACCTATTCTGGCATCTTCCCTTCATGGGGCATCTACTCCAACCACGGGTCATTAACAATTTGGGCTCAATGTGGATGAATAGGCTGGGACGAAAGGCAGTTCGTTTTGTTCTCCATCAATTAAGGCTTCTACACTATCCCAATAATCAAATTCGGCATTAATACATTCAATTCAAGTCGGTAACACACTGGGTCATGAATCAATTGCACCAATTAATCAACAAATAACATAGGTGTTGTCGGATGTGGGTTTTTGGCAGAAAAAAGAGTTCTCGATATGTGGTTTTTGGGCTCGATTTTTTACTGATTCCTGATGTTTTGTGGCTAATAGTTGGTTGGAGGTTGTAGAGGAGAGTAAGGCGAGACATGTGGTGGTCGGATCCGGTGGTCTTGATGGCCGAAAGGTGGTGCTTCGAGGCTCCAAAGGTGGAAGCGGAGGAAAAGAGAGAGTGTGGTTTTTTGTTATTTTTAATATTTTCATAAATTTTGGATTCATTTGCATTTTTTAAAAATTTTAGGAGTAATATTAAAATTTATTTTTTCTTTTTCTTTTCTTTTCCTTTATGTTTGATTTATATAGGAGAGTATATTGGTCATTTTACGTTAAAAATAGGTGAAAATGACGTTTTTCACAAGGAAACTTTAAAATATGGGTGAAAATGCAAAAAATTAAAACGTAGGGACGTTCTACACACTACATGCCAAACGTATGGACGTTTTGTGCGATTAAGCCTGGCGAAAAACTCTGTGTGTTCTTTATTCCTACATTTCGTTTAGTTGATTCTGAAACCAACAAGTGGTATTAGAGCATCCTTTAAAGCCTAGCCGAGCCACGAATCGAAACTTGAAGCTCGGGCTCCGCTTGAGCTTTTTTGGGCCCAAGCCGACCTCGGGCTCGGCCAAAAAAATGAGGCTCGGCCCGATCTTTTGGCTCGAGCCTGCGGGCCGAGCCGACCCTTTTGTTTTTTTTTTTAAGACATATCTAAATTTTTTAATTACATAATTTAAAATGAGTATAATTTATACGTACTGTAAATTAAATAAAATTTAAAACCCTTCTCCTTTATCCGGGCTTGGGACCG
>CAIGRP010082807.1:0-15861 GCA_903798385.1 Fraxinus cuspidata
ATTGCATATATATATATATATTTTTTTTATAATACCTAAGTCGGCATATGCAACAGTGCCAAAATATCAATTAGTCAACAAATATCTAATTAGCAACACTGTAGCAAAACCACAATGAAAGTGGGTTAATGTGAAAACTCGTGTGACATAAATGAACAGTGATCGGCAGATTGCCTCTTTTAAGAGAAGGAGGGATTACATCCAGACGAGGTGTTGAAAAGAGTGAAAAGTTATTTTGTTGAAAAAATTCTGACCCAATTATTATATCTAAATGAGATGTCAAAAAAAGAGTTGAAAAGTTATTTAGTTAAGAAAATTCTGACTTAAATCATTTATCATCACATACGTGTATATAAATCATTTTGCCCTTGTTTGAGTACAATTTTTCCATAAAAATGCATTTTTAAACAGTGATTTGACTTCATTACAACCACACATTCTTCAATAAAATAATATTACACACAAATTCAATTTTTTTCTTATTTTTTAACTACACAATATACACAAGTTCAAATTTTTTTCTTATTTTTTAACTATACATTCTCCATCATAACAATATTATAAAATGCATTTTTTTGCAGAAAAAGTGAGGTCAAACAAACCCTATATAAATCACCGTGTACATGTAGTATTACATCAGTGCATGTAAATAAGTTATTTAGCTAAATATAAATGAGAAAAGTTTTTTAAGAATTTATTGCGTTTGTATTTCCTTGTCAACAAACCACAACTTCAAATAAGATCCAAATCTTGGTGAATTTAGTTACTAAATTTGTTGGATCTAGTGTTAACTTTGTTTATGAGCAGAAATCCAAAAGCCAACAGGACCCCCCAAAAAAGTCGAGAAAAATAATTAATTATGATCTTTGCATCTTTTTGCCAGCATCAAACGGAAGACTGAAAAAGGAAAAAGAACCAACTTTTATTTCAAATCCAACAAGTATCCCAATTTCAATTTCAATTCACAACTCTTTGTTTTCTATTCCTCTGAAATCATATTCTGCAGAGAGAAGAAACAGAGATATTGTGACAAAGGAGAAGGTTTCTAGATTTTTTAACATTCTATGATAACGACCCTCAAGAAGATTTCCCCCTTCAATTTTCCAGGTAAAGAATTCTTATTTTTTGATCATTACATTTTTCAACCTAATCCCACATCATTTTTTGAATTTTCAATCCATAATTTTGGAAACATTCATGAGAATCAAGACATTTTGACAGTCTGTAAATGTGGACGGTGGACCACATAATTTTAATTAGAAAAAGACGAGCCATCTCCAATAATGAGACAAAGGGGTGACCACAATAGATGATTGGACTTGTATATATTGCCATTGACTCATAAATTAGTTTGTTTAACAGATGATCATCATTGGGTGAACCAAAATTTTGAAGCCATTTTGTTTCTTTGAAGAAACGGTGCCTATGGAACTGGTCCATTCAATTTCGATATGAATCTCTACGGATTGATTGTATAGTTTTAGATTTTTTGACTGAAAACCGGGACATGGATTGTGGAAATGAGGTGATACCAGGGTCTGGGGGCCATGAGGAGAAGATTTTCGTGTCGGTGAGGTTGAGGCCGTTGAATACTAAGGAAATCTTGAGGAATGGTGTTTCAGATTGGGAATGTATCAACGACAATACAATTATCTACAAGAACGCTAATCTTTCGGCCTCAGAGCGGTCAATGTATCCAACTGCCTATACATTTGGTTAGTAAATTTTGCAATTTTGATATAGATTAAATTGCTTGCTACTTGGTCTATATTTTACATGTTTCCCAATTTCGGGTCTTAATGATGTCGAAACTCACATTTTAGCTTTATACATGAGATAATTGTATGTTGGCTACACTAATTTAAGTTTTTAAAAGAAATAAGAGAATGATTTCTTAACAATTTTTAAGTTTTTCTTTAAACAAAAATTTGAGTTCTTTTTCTGTTTTATTTCTTACTTGATCCTCCCTTTTTTAGAAATATGTGCTTACAAGCTATAACTGTTTGAACATTATGCATTGTAATACTGCTGACAATTACCATTGCTCTATTATTAACAATTAAAGTGTAATTTAAGGTTTGCAGGCTTTTCCTTAACATCAATTAAGCTGTTTTTTTACTAGTGTGTGAATATGGTTTTATTTTAGACAGGGTATTTAGGAGTGATTGCTCCACGAGACAGGTGTATGAACAAGCAGCTAAGGATGTTGCTCTTTCTGTTGTCAGTGGGATGAATTGTGAGTTTAGTTCCCATTTCTTCTCTAAATTCTTTTTCCCTTCTGAGTTTGTGGTGTCTTGTTGAATCTCATCAAATTTCAAATTTAATTGTAGCAAGTGTTTTCGCATATGGACAAACGAGCAGTGGAAAGACGTATACGATGACTGGAATTACTGAGTATGCTATAGCAGATATATACGAATATATACAGAAGGTAAGCTAAATGTCACTATTATTAATCTACAGCATCAAGTCAACTCTATAGTGACACACTTACTAAATCTCGTACTTGAGTTGTTTTCAGCACACAGAAAGAGAATTTGTTTTGAAGTTTTCTGCTATGGAAATCTACAATGAATCTGTCAGAGACCTCCTCAGTGCAGATTTCATTCCGTTAAGACTTCTAGACGATCCAGAGGTGAATTCTTGTCGATGATATGGTAATTTGGTAGTAGAAATGTTTTCGTCAACTGATTATATCTATTTTAATAGAGAGGAACCACAGTTGAGAAACTTACCGAGGAACTTTTGAGGAACTGGGATCATGTGATTGAGCTCCTTTCTGTTTGCGAAGGTAAGGAACTTGACTAGATTTTTGTAATGCTGTTTGATATCGAGCATTAGATAGGACAACCATATAGTATAATAAACAAGTTTTTAAGTTCTTTCTATTGTCTAGCACTATCTAATACTCCCCAACTAACACGCCATTATAGTACTCGGAATCGTAGAGTTTAAAATGTTCCTATCAATTTTGTGCAGCTCAAAGACAGATTGGAGAGACATCCCTTAATGAAACCAGCTCTAGATCCCATCAGATCATTAGACTGGTATTTCTACTTGTACCTCTGTAATTGTTTCCTCTAGAACTCTGATATAACAAACCATTACTAGCATTTGTATTCCATCTATTGACTATTGTGTTCTTGCAGACAATTGAAAGCTCTTCTCATGGGGCTTTTGGAAAGGATAACTCGAGCATTCTTTCAGCTACAATGGTATGGACTGGTTATACTATTAATGTTTTGACAATGGTTAAAAGTTTTGACTTGTCCGTGATGATTTTCTGTTCTTGTCTTTTAGTCAAAAAAAAATGTTCATTGTGATACAGAATTTTGTTGATTTGGCTGGAAGTGAACGGGCATCTCAATCATTGTCAGAGGGCACAAGGTTAAAAGAAGGTTGCCACATAAATCGCAGTTTGCTGACCTTGGGAACTGTCATACGCAAGCTGAGGTAAGCTACATTCTCTCACTGATTGTTTCCTCGAAGAATCTTTTTTAACTGTTCCTCATCATTGACATAGCTTTCTGACAGAATTATTTTCTATTTATTTATTTTAGAATTGGAAAACTAAAAGGCAGAAGTCGAACTCTGAGCGTATGTCTGTCATATTTTCTTATGGTTGTTTAAGTGTGCAAATTCATTGGACTGGTGAAGTGAATTGTTTCTTTGCTTTTCTGCATAGAATCAAAGTTAGGGTTTGTTTTATCCCCATTTTTTAGAAAAATAGATTTTGTGATAGTGACTTTTTGGAGAATATGAGGTTAAAAAGTAGGAAAAAATTTTGGGTTTATATGTAAAATTATTTTATTGGAAGAATGTGTGGTTGAAAATGAGTTTGGGAAAATGAGTTTTTAAAGAATGGGGCACAAATAGGGGCTTAGTCATATTGTTGGATACATTTAACATAATGGAGTGATACAGCAGGATTCATGTAGCCGACTTGAAATTTATTGAGAATAAGTATTAGTTTCTGTTCCTGCTTTATACTGTTAGATGGTCCTTACATAAAATTTATGCTAATGTACAACGAAATAAACTATACTAAATCATTTAAGTGGGAAAAGTCATTTCTGGAGATGGACTCCTAGCTCATTCAAAGCAGCATGACACTAGTTTCACCTGGGTTTGGCTTCCTTTTGGTTTGTCATTTATAGTTATTTTGAGTTATCCTTTCTCGTAATCTCTATTTTGCTTTAAACTTCAAGCTTTGGTGCTTCAAATTATGTTGCTTTAGAGGCTTCAGACGTTCCAGAGTTGCAGATACTAATATTGCGATAACTACATTAAAAACTGTAAATTTACATGACCCATCTAATTATGTGATTGATTCTTAGATCTAGTGATTCTATTAATTTTCCTAACACAACTTTTGGAGAATGAATTCGAAACATTATTTTTTCCTAGCAACAGTTTTAATTTTTACGGAATGTGGTTAATAATGAACATCACTAATGAGTTCCTTACCTCGATTTATGTCAATTCTTTATCTCTTTGGCATTCTTAAAGCAAGGACTGTAGGGCTACTTTAGATTTAAGAAATTTAGTATTGTATTGCCATGCTGTTATATACTTTGTTCACCTGAAGAAGCTAAAATGCTGTTATGGCCTGTCAGTTGTACTCAAGATGAGATCATAAGTAGCTTGATGTGCTTGTATGAAGTTTCATTCGTGACTCACTCACATTGTTTCGTAATAATGTGCAGCAAGGGACAAAATGGACACATTCCTTACAGAGATTCAAAGCTAACTCGCATATTGCAAATGTCATTAGCAGGAAATGCTAGAACAGCCATTATCTGTACTTTGAGCCCTGCACGCATTCATGTTGAGCAATCAAGAAACACACTTCTCTTTGCAAGCTGTGCAAAGGAAGTGACTACAAATGCCCAAGTTAACTTGGTCATGTCAGATAAAGCATTGGTGAAACATCTTCAGAGGGAGCTAGCAAGACTAGAGAGTGAGTTGAGAAGTCCCCAATCTACTTTGTCCACATTAAGTTATCCTGCATTGCTGGGAGAAAAAGACCTGCAAATTGAAAAGGTAAAAAATAAAGATGAACTGTTAAAACATCCTCCAGTTATATTGTGAAATTCGAACTCAAGCAAGATAGTTTGTGGATTTACCTTACAACTGGAGGCTTCTATTTCTTCTAAATAACTAAATTAGGAATCCGACTGATGTGGTTGGAAATACCAAAGCCAAGTTGTTGTTTATAACGAAGCTTTAAGCTATCAATGTTGATTCTTCGCATTCTTTTTGCCTGAGGCATGACTGGCCTTGTTTATCTATTAAGACTATTTTAACTACTTGCTCTCCACATAGATTTTGGGGAGCAGCAGGTCATGATTAATCCATTATGTACAGTCAAGATTAATCAAGTGGCCGCAGTCGATTAATTCACAAGATTTCATTTACAGCAATGACTTTTCACGAGAATTTTACAACTTGAGGTTTTTTTTTTTTTTTTTGCCTTTTGATGTAGCTTAAGAAGGAGGTAAAAGAACTGATTCTGCAAAGAGATATTGCCCAAACTCAAGTTAAAGATTTGTTAGAAATGATTGGGGATGATGGAAATTCCATGATACGGGTAACACATTTATTAAATTGAAATATTTTTTAATCTTTATAGTCTTAGTTTACATTACATATTTGTTTTTGTTGATTCTTTTCCAGGTAGGTTTGGGACACTACCCTCACCTGCGAGTGCAGAAATCAGCCAAATATGAAATACCAGAACAAGAGACGTCCATTGGGGAAGATCCTCGGTCTTTGGATATTGATATCGGATTAGATGATCATAGTAGGACCAGTTCTGATGATCATTCTGCAAAAGTTCCATATTTTGAGGAAAACTTTGTGAACAGTAATATATCTCCAAGGGTCATTAAAAGCAGTTCAAATTTTAGTGAAAGTGATTCCTTTGAGGGATGGGAGGAGATGGAGAAACAAAGTAATGAGCCTTCAGAGGATTTATGCAAGGAAGTTCGTTGCATCGAGATAGAAAAGTCAATTAACAAAGGAGCTGTCGAATCTTTTTGCTTACCGTCTGGAGAAAATATTAGATTCCCAGCACTAAGAATATCCAGAAATGGTGATGGATTAGAACCAGAATCAATATTAACTACTCCAGCAAAAGATGAAGAATTAATGTCATCTCAGTCGAAGGAGGATATTCAAATGAATAGAGGATTGGACCACTTGCCCTCTCTTGAAAATAAAGAACCGGTTTTGGCATCATTGGAAGAAGATAAAGAGTCAGTTTCATCATCGTTCAAGGAAGAAAGAGAATTGAAGTGCCTTCCTTTTCTTGAAGTGTCATCTTTAACACACGATCTGGCTAAAGATTCTTCTGGCTCTAGAAGCTTGAAATTAACAAAAAGTAGAAGCTGTAAACCAAGTATTATAACTGACTCATCTTCTTCATGGTTTAAGATGATACAGTACTGTGAAAATACACCACCTGATGGATCAGAAAGGGAGTACACCTCAAGACCTGAGGGTTTTGAAAGGAAAATATCTCCTTTAAACTTTGGTTCTAACTCCCAAAGGTCTTCACCAGAAGATCCTCGGTCTTCTGCAAAAAATGCTTTCGATTTTGATATTGATGTATCTACGGGGAAAGTTTCTACTGCTGAGGATGTTTCTGTCAATGATACATGCAATACAGAAATAAGAGAAAAGGCTGAGCTTCCTATTGAAAAAGAGTTAGCTGAAATTCCAACTGAAAAGGAGTTTTCTGAAAATCCAGTAAGTTCATTCAAGAACCTGACCGTTCTTAGTAAAACTTAATGCTACAATATTAAAATGTCTGGTGGCCTTTGGGTTTGATGATGCTCTTACTCTTTAGCATTTGATGTTTATGCAGGAGAAGGAGATGGAGTTGAAGGCTAATCAAACTTCAAAGTCTTTAAAAGATGTTGGATTGGATCCAATAGAAGACGACGAGCATAAAGGTTTCCCAAATAATTGGCCTTTGGATTTCAAAAGGCTCCAAAAAGAAATAATCGAATGTTGGCATGCATGCAATGTCTCATTGGTGCATCGAACCTATTTTTTCCTGCTCTTTCAAAGTGATCCTTTGGACTCCATATATTTGGAGGTTGAGTTGAGGAGGATGATGTTCCTAAAGGACAAATTTTCTCGGGGAGAGAAGACTGTCGTAAATAGACGAAGACTATCACTTGCTTCAAGGTAAGATCTTTACAAGTTTTTCTCGAAAATTTTAGATATAATTGGAGCAGTCACTTATATGATCATTATATACGCTATCCTGTTGGAAGTTCTTCCTTCCTGATAACAGATTCACATCCTCCTTTTTATTGGTAATTGATTGGTTTGCATCTTGACCTGATGTAACATGAAATTGACTCTTCCTTGTTTCTGTTTCTAATATTTTGTTTATTGTGTGCTCAACAGTGGTTACATCATCAATAATATTACATGGTGTTATTTGATGCTAGCTTTCATATAGAGACAATTTTACACGTGCATGTTTGGTATGAGTACTAGACACGACGAGCACTATAAAGAAAAATATTTTAGCATCTTTTTTATTCTTTAGTACTGTCTAGTTCTGTGCCAAACATGACACAAATGTATTTATATCAAACAAAGTGTAAGAACATGTAATTTTAATCCCACTCTCTCATCCCCCGATGTGTTTTGTGAAAACAGCGTGAAGGGTCTTCGTCAAGAGAGACGGATGCTGAGCAACCAGATGTTAAATAAGCTTTCGGTACAAGAAAGAGACAGCCTCTTCATCAAGTGGGGTATTGGGATCGATACAAAACTCAGGAGGCTACAGTTGGCTCACCAGGTGTGGACTAACACGGAAGATATGAACCACGTTGCTGATAGTGCATTTCTTGTTGCAAAGCTGGTTGGTTTTACTGAACCGGGGGTAGCTACAAAGGAGATGTTTGGGCTTAATTTTACACCTCCCTCGACTAGAACCTATAGTTTCAAACGCAGTCTGGTATCTCTCCTGTGACTTTGCAACAGGAAAGAGGATAAAACTCGTGTTCTATAATATTTTTAACTATTCCTTGGATGTTTGGATAGATCGTTTCCACTTCTTTCTCGTGATTGTAATTTGTTGTAGAGAGGGTTGTAAATTTTCTTGAATTAGAAGAGCGTTAACTGTAGCGTCCTTGCGTTGAGTTCTCAAGTAATACAGTAATGGTGAGGGGCAACACTTATGAAAACCAGTTGTTGAGCGATTTGATCCCTTTTTTTCCCTCCTTCTACATGGGTGTTTGTATTTACTAAAGAAACAGACTAACTGAATATTTTAAAACATGAGTTGCTGAGGAGATGGCATTGCCTGGTGGAGGATGTCTCAGAAACTCTTTAAACGTTTGAAAATTGGCAGTAATGAAAGGCTGTGCAAGGAGAAGAAACGTGAAAAAGAAACTTGACAATGCTTCTAGCTCAAAGAAACTTGACTCCACTGTAATTTGCCTTCATCCTGGCACTTGTGTAAAGTTTGTTATATTGGTGCCCATAGTTAAGAGTTAAAGAAATCGGGTTGATTTGACTTGGATAGTGTTAGTTAACATTGGTCTAAAACGAACAGGTTACCTTTTAAGGGGAAACTATTTACTAAAAAGTCGGCTTGATTTGACTTGTAAATACAAGTTGTATGTTCAAGATTGGATGTAGAAAATCGAGATAATGTCATTTGTATGTACGAAAAATAAGAGACATTTCTTTCCAAAAGATGTGGGATTATCGTAAAAGGTACGTAAAATCTAGGAATGTTCATTGATAAAGATATTCCAATTTTCCTACATCCCTATTGCCAATGCTGATTGGAACAGGGCCAGGAACATAGATCATTGCACCTCCACAATGGCTTGTCTTCTTTGGTGCTAATCCAATTACTTGATCCTTAAAATAGCAGAAAAAACTGTCGCTCTCTCTTCAACGAAAGTCTGAGTAATGGGCTATTCTGTATACCGCGGTTGAACTCGACATGGTCACCAATTTTCTCAACCTTGGGAATATTTCCAAAGTCAATTTCCACGAGTTAGGAGCACCTTTTTCGTAAGCAAACCCAGTTCTCTATTCGTTGATAAAGCACTTTGCAATTGACTTCTGATTCGATCGTGATAAAGCATCCTAGAATTAGCTTCATGTTACTCATATTCACACATCTAATCAGCTTGCAGATTTTCTGACAAAGCCATCACTTTCAGGATCACAAGACCAAATGCTGAGACCATGATGAAAGCTAAATCCGGCGAGTGAATTTTTCGCTTGAAAGCCTGCAAGTGCATGGTGTCAAAACAAGTAATAAAGAATGAGTAAAGTATCGACGTAGAACATTATGTACTTATGTTTAAATTCAATTAAACCTAACTTTAATCGAAGCAAAAATCAAGTTTTGTTTGTTTTTAACTACAATTTACTAAAATTAACTAAAAGAAAGCTTTGAGAAGTGTGTTGAGAATCTTTGAAAAATTCAAATTTACGAAGATACTAGGACTCCGACTCCACCTATATATTTTCATTTTAATCCTCAAATCTCGTAATTGACAAAAACTTATTTGAATTGCTTATCAATGTTCTTAAAGTATCTAATCTCGAGAAAGGCTAAACATATTTTTACGCGTGTACCTCTTATATCTCTGTGAAAATTTTGGTCAAGTAAAAACACAATATAAACATAAAGATTCATTTAAAGCTCACGTATACTACTATATCTCTATACCTATCAAAATTTGCAATATTTGTTAAAATACGCTAAAACCTATATTCAACCTCTTGAAAACACAAAAAATTATGCATCTGAAGGCATAAAAACTTGGATTCTATGCGCGTTCTTGTATTTTTGTCGAGAGAGTCTAACCTAATGAAGTCTAAGAATACCACTATGTAAGTGATCGCTTGTCGCGTGCCTTCTAGCCCTAAAGGTTGGGGCATAATTTTTTTGCTTTAATAGCAAATAATTTGAAAATTGACAAACTGGTACATAAACCTATTCTATTAATTTTAATGGATAGTATAACCAATGTTAAGATTTGAGATTCTATCTTAAAATGTCAACCTTATTAAGAGGAGCAGTCCAAACTCCTATAAATTGGTCTATGTTTTCATCTTTAATCGATGTGAGATTCTATCCCTTAACATGTCCCGGCAAGATGGTGGTTCGTTTGAACAAACCAATCTTGAAATCCATATGCTCACTTTAGAGTCTTAACCAGATCAAATTGCTCGTTAGAGTCTAATGTGCTCGACACCATGTTAGGAATTGAGGTTCATCTTAAAATGTCAACTTTATTAAAAAGAGTGGCCAAAACTTTTATAAATTGGTCTATGTTTTCATCTTTATTCGATATAAGATTCTATCCCCTAACATGCCCCGACAAGATGGTGGTTCGTTTGAGCAAACCAATCTTGAAATCCGTATGCTCACTTTGGAGTCTTAACCGAATCAAATTGCTCGTTGGAGCTTAATGTGCTCTGATACCATGTTAAGAATCGGTATTCCATCTTAAAAGGTCAACCTTATTAAGAAGAGTAGCACAAACTCTTATAAATTGGTCTATGTTTCTATCTTTATTCGATGTGAGATTTTATCCCTTAACAACCAATTATTAGGGGCAGCATTGGGTCGAATCAAGCCGACCAACTGGGCTTGGGTCAGCCATGGGCCCTACTATTACAGGCCGGACTGCGAGCTTTTCGTTCTTCTAGCAAATTGAAAGAGAACTAGAGGGAAAATAAATAAATATGGAAAATAATTTAATTAAGTAATAAAATAGTGTGGACTTGTTAAGCCCACAGGCTTTAGTTTCCAAGCTCGTCCCAGCTCACTAGCCGAAATCCTAACTTGGATCTGCCCATGGGCTTGTAGAGGAATGATCCAAGTCACTCATGGTCGTAGCTCTCAAGAGCTGGCCTGGGCCCATTGATACTACTATTTTCAATTGATAAATGATCTAATCATTCATGTATTTATGCAGTGCATATAACATAGCCGACCCTCTTTAATTTAAACTTTTTATTTTACATATACATTTTTAACCATGTTCACAAAATAAAATATTTTACACTAAAAAAAAAATACTTTTTAACCACACATTCTCAAAAAATATGATTCAAAATATTATTTTTTCCCAATTTCTCTTTATAATGACCACCAAATAGAAACAATAATGTCATGGTAATATAAATGACCTTGATAATAAATTTTGATAAATAATGTAGAAGATATAAATTTTACAAATGATATTGATAACTAATATGATAAGTACTATACATCTAGCAAGGAAATAAACTAATAATGAATAATGCTACTTGTGCATAAGTAGTTAAAAAATGTTTTACAGATATATGAGGTGTCAAGAAAATAGTGGTGAATTTTTATTTATTTATTTATTTTTACTATTTGATTGAAAAAATTCTGATCCAATCATATTTTATCATATCATGTGCATGTATACTAATCTGTAGGAGGTGATGTAAATGCAGCACAACCGAATGGATAATAGAGATGAATGAATATTTAGAATAAACTAAATATTAATATATAACAATTAGTTGTAGTATTTTCCTGCTTTAAAAACAGTTTTTTTTTTAATTATTATATTTGTCTCTAGCAACCCACCCACGATCGAACTGTTAATTGCTAATTCATCAATTAAACTCGAGGTCTAATAATTATAATTTTCTATGATTCGACAAGCGGATCTTACTTTCGTTTCTCAGAAGGTAAATACTCGATTACCATTAAAAAAAAATCACTGATTGGAAGTAAAGAAGGTAATATTTCCATTATTGATTCATTTTCTTTCTTTTAACAAAAGTTTTCATTTCCCTTTTCTGTTCTTTTTCCATTTCCCAGGGAATAAAAAATTATTTAAGACTCAAATTCAGGCTTAAATCCAGGGAGGACACGTGTCGACGTTGGATTTGACAATTAAAAAAACACAACACCCAATTATTTTCCTACACATCACCTTGTCTCCTTGTTTCCCGTTTTTGGCCTTGGATGAGAAGCATTATTTTATTTATATAGAGAGAGGTCTGACACAGACCATTTTGATTTTTTTGAACTTTGTTAATTGTTTTTAGCCAAATCTCTCATATTTTTTAGGGTTCTTGAATTCTTCTTCACTTAATAATTGTTATTTGGTAAAAGTTTTGTTAATTGCAAGTAACAAAATCTCTGTTATATTCTTTAGGGTTCTTAAGTTGAGTTCTTGAATCTTCTTGTCTTAAATATTATTGATTTGATTTAAACTTTTAAATGCTTAGAGACTATTATCTTTGTATTAATATTTTGTTTTGAGTTCTGAATTCATTTTGGATTTTGTGTTTTTAGTGGCCATTTTGAGATTGTTGAAAATGTGTTCTTTTTAACATTTTGAAAAATTATTTTGAAAACACCCAAAACGCGTTTTGAAAATTTCGACTTAATTATAATTGAAAACACCAAAAAAGACAAATTTGTCGTTTTGTATTTTCTTTGTAAAATTTTAACTTATTTTCGAAAACGCTTTTTCGAAAATGGGAAAGAGAACACGTTTTCACTATTTTAAAAAATCAAAAACAGAAAACGGCTTGAAAATGGTAAAAAAAACATACCCTTATATTCTAATCTCTTTTAAATACTATTTGGAGTTCATAAATTGAGTTCCTGAGCAAATCCGTGTCTTAACAATTATGATTTTATTAAGACTAAAATATTTCTTTTTGTTCTTTTGGGGGTATATTCAATTGAGACTTTTAAAAATCTGTTGAAATTTAAATATTTCAGGTGTATTCACTGTAAGTTTTTTTTAAAAAAATATCTGAAAGTATTAATGTATTCAATCAAGATTTTTATAAACTTTTAAAAAAAATTAAAAGCCGTGGTATATTCAATTAAAATTTTTTCGAAGTCTCTATCATTAATGAGATATTCATATTGTCAATAACTTTTATCAAATTTTATAGAAGTCTTTGGGGATTAAGAAAAAAATACAAAAATAAAATATCAAAATTTGTTTTTCATTCATCCCAAAATTTTGGGAGGCTTTAAAAAGAATTGAATATATATTTTTTGTTACTTTCTATATTGTTCTTTCTTTTTTTCTTCTACGGACATTAGAAGTATGATTAATTGTTTCTACCGATTATAATTGTTTCTATTTTTTTTTCTCTCTCTCTCTCTCTCTCTTTTATTTTTATTTTTTCATTCATTTTTATATGGAAAAGATCTATTTGTAATTAAATTATAAGGTTATATATAAAAAAGACTAATTTATAATTAAATTGCAATATAACGATTTCTTATTTACTCTATGAATATGTGTAATATTGATAATACTGAATATTAATTTATTTTTTATTTTTTTATCAAAAAAATAATGAAATATTGAAAGTTCTCAAACGTCTTTCGAATTCTATAAAGTTTTATAGAAATTTTGAAATGAAAGTCTATAGAAATTTATGAAAAACTTCCATTAACTGGATAAAATATAGATCATAATCTCTTACTATCTAAAAGTGACGAATCCTCTATTGATCATTCACATGCTTCATATGATTCTTGACATACCTGAACGATACTGCATTAGTNCCGAACGTTAGAGTTTAACCACTGATGCTCAGATAGTTATCCATGTGGAATCTCCCCAACGGGTCTCCAATGTAAAACATTCACGTGTTCATATAAGTGTCCGCCACTTTAATTTGTGAGATCAACTACTTACTTCGCAAGTAAGAAATGCCACTCATGATTGTCTATCCGTAATAACGATATTCGTATCTCATTATTACTTACGACCACGAATAATTTAAGATTTAGTCATATTGTAATTTGTATCTCACAAGATTAACAAAATGTAAAGACTTAAATCTATGGATTCTATTATTTAATAAAATTCATTAAAAAAGTAATTTTAATAAATAATAGATCTTGTCGAAAAAATGCATTAAACATATTAAATTGTTTACAACATAAATCAATTGGGTTTAGGGCATAATACTTACATTATATGTATATTTATAGGCTTGAAATCCATTAAAATCTATTAAAAGCATTTCAATTAATGAAATAATAAAAAAAGTTAATAGAGGGCACCTAAATTTTAATGAAATCTATTAAAATATGAGTTGAGGATGTCAGATAAATATAATGTCCCTACAGAAGTTGCAGTTATGTTATGGTTATATATTATTTTGCAAGTGAGATTTGATTGGGTTTGTGAATTTTGGATCAATTTTTGCAACTGAATCTATTGTTAACAGGTTGTTTGAAATTAAAGGGATCGAGTTGGCTTTCAGTTACAACTTACAATACCAATCAAACCCAATCCAATCGAACTCGAACCTCTTTAATATAATGTATTTATAAATTTAAGCCTAGGTTTGAGCCCTATTTTTTTTGTTGAAAATGATTTTTGTAATAATGAATTTTTGGAGAACGTGTATTTAAAATGTAGAAAAAAAATGAGTTTACGTGCCAAATAATATTTTATTGTGAGAATGAGTGGTTGAAAATAAATTTGAAAAACGAAACGAGTATTTAGATAATGAGGATTTTAAACTAAAAACAAAAGCACATCATCTCTCATTTCTCTCCCAGACATCTCTCACGTCATTTTTGTCTATGGCTACCAGCCTGCATTTGAAGAAGGTAATCTCAACGTTCTCACGGGCATGGCGTAGTGGTAAAGAAGAAGGGTTATCTACGGAGCATCGAAAATTCGAATCCCCGCGATAGCTAGAATGTAACATTTACGTTGGAAGGCAACATCTATGTTGTAAAGCAGAGGTCAACAGGAAGGAGAACCGCCGAATGTCTAGCCCGAGTGTGTATAAGTTGTGACTGCATCTGGATTAACCCGCGTGACGAACCAGGTGGAAGACCACCAGTCTTTATGATTAGTCGGACGAAGTTTAGACATCTGAATCATAAAAAAAGAAGAATAAGGTAATCTCAGCTTTTCATCAAGGAATGGCAATTACAAACAATTAGATAAAATCTTAAATGTGATTCTTATTTTTGAAAGGCTCAACAACTCAATTAAATTTCTTATTTTTGAAAAGCTCGACAAATCAATATTGAAACGAGTAACCTTCTTATTGAAATTTTAAAAATCTTCTTTTATCTGCTTTTCAAATATGTATTCAGCATTCTTGATGACGACCATGCCAAAAGAAAACATTGAATCGCAAAATTACCGACTTTTAAAATTGGTGTTGCATATGGTAATGGTACAAATAAATAGTAACACGGACAAATAACATTGTGAAAGATCAATATGAGGTAATGTTGGAATTTGAGTGTGATCCGAATTTCTTTGTTGAAATATTCGAAGTATTGAAAATTTCTAATTGAAGTACACATCAAGAAGAATTCAGTTTTGAATGCTATTGGAGTCTATGTCAAGTTGACGTTCTATTTTGAAAGTCCATTAAGAGTTGAAAATTGATATTGGAGTTGAACAAGAATTTGGATGGAGAAAATAATTTGAAAAAAAAAAAAAAAAATCGGCAAAACACCCAGCACCATAGCGTCGGGCATGGGAGCCACGGTGCTCGCCGACTTGTTCCGATTTTTCCTCATTTTCTTCTCCTACTTTGTTTTGGACTCGGTTTTTGACATCATATTTCATCAACAACTCTACTAAAAGGGTTTGGACATCCCCTACATGTTCCCTATAAATACTAGGCTATTCTATACAATTTATAATTGTGAAAAATTAGATTACTAGTATTATAAGACTTAGAATTATAGGACCCATTGTAATTTTCTCTATTCTCCATTATTATTGAATCAATAAAATCTCTTAATTCATCTGCCATATTCTTGTCTACTTTTATTCTTTTATTCTTGATCCAATACTTCATTATTGTGTCATATAA